>PVKS010013400.1:0-50930 GCA_004027875.1 Aplodontia rufa | reverse complement strand
AACAAAACTCCTATGGCGCATGCTGTAAAATCAAAATTAAATGAATGGGATGCAATTAAACTAAAAAGTTTCTGCACAGCTAAAGATCTAGTCAAGAGCATCAAGAGAGAACCTACAGAATGGGAGAAAATTTTTGCCTGCTACACCTCGGACAGAGGGCTAATATCCAGAATATACAGGGAACTAAAGAAACTAAAGTTCAAACTCGCAAATAATCCAATCTATAAATGGGCTAAAGAACTCAGAAGGAACTTCTCTCCAGTGGAAGTTCAGAAAGCCCGTAAATATATGAGAAAATGCTCTACATCATTAGTTATAAGGGAAATGCAAATCAAAACTTCAATGAGATACCACCTCACTCCTATTAGAGTGGCAAAAATGAAGAATACAAACAACGACAGATGCTGGAGGGGCTGTGGGAAAAGAGGAACACTATTACACTACTGGTGGGACTGCAAACTGGTTCAGCCACTATGGAAAGCAGTATGGAGAATCCTCAAAAAATAAGGATGGAACCACCTTACGACCCAGCTATCCCACTCCTGGGAATTTTCCCAAAAGACTTAGAATCAGCGTATTAGAGCAATGTGGCTTCATCAATGTTTATAGCAGCTCAATTTACTATAACTAGATTATGGAACCAACCCAGATGCCCCTCACTTGATGAGTGATACAAAAGCTTTGGTACATATATACTATGGAATACTACTCGGCCATCAGAGAGGACGATATTATGGCTTTTGAAATCAAATGGATGGAGATGGATAGAATTATGCTTAGTAAAGTCTCCCAAGCTCAGAGACTCAAGGGCCAAATGGTTTCTCTCATCTGTTGATGCTAGAATTTATGGGGAAGCAGTAGGGCAGACGGCTAACCTAACAAAACTTCAAATTGAATGACTTTCAGAGTAATAGGGGGATGGCTCTCTAGGATACTTGGAGGTGTAGGGAGGGGGAGGGAGGAGGGTATATGAAGAACTCATAGGAGTCTGGAGATTGGAAAGATGGGGGAACCATGCCAGAAGCCAATGTCATTCCTCCACGAGCTACCCATTTAATGCATGAGTTCTTCTGGGGGAAACTGCAACAGGTAAAACCCAAGGTGGTTATCCATGTTTTGGCATTTCCCCTGGATAACAAAGTTTATATCCATTGATTGCTAATGTTTTGATAATGTTTCCCCCTCAACTGTATCTCTATATACTTCTAATTAAAAAAAAAAAAAAGAAATTGCCCTGGAGGAAGGCGTGAACCTGTGTCCTGACCCGCAGGAAGGAGCCACAGCCTGACCTTGAGCTGGCCTCCGACAGCTACAAAGCTCCACTTCACAGTAGTGAAACAGGAATCATGACACCCATGTCCCAAGTTTAAAAATGACACATTTTAAAAACTGATATTTGTAAATATTAACATTTGAAAGCTCTGCACAGAGTGGGCACGCACTCCTCCCTCATAAAAGCATCCATGAGGTGACATCATTCACCATCACACTAACCCTCCATGTTGGGGATTGATATAAGTCAGCAGGATGTGTAAAAACCGTGGTTTGATGAAAAAATAAAAAGTACAACTATTCTGGAAGTTTTTAGGGCAGTCGGGGACATAACCACTTATGTATATCAGAAAGAGTGCTCATAAAATATGATCTTGCAAAACCTTTTATGTTGAAATATTCTCTTCCTTCTGGCCAACCTTGATATCCTTCCCAGTTTACCTTTATTACATCCAGCCCCTGAGAAGCGCGATTGCTATTTCTTCCTGTGCTGTCTCACCAGACCTGCCAGGTCACATTAACCTAGTTACCAGTGGAACAGAAGTGAAATTGGCCAAAGGTTATATTTGTTTGTCATGAACACAAGAGCACAAAAGAACATGCCAGGTAAAGGCTTTCAGCCAATTACTGCCAAGAAGCTGGGCTTCTCCAGGATTTCTTCCACTGCCCCTCCTCCCTCCCAGAAGCCCTCATGCCCCATTACGATCCGTGCTTCTCCTGTGGTCTTTTGATCATTTTATTCTAGAAGATGTGTCTGTAACAGGAAGAAATGCTACTGGATTTTATTCAGCATGCCACGCAACTTAACAGAAGCCTCAAGGTTTCCGGGTCTAGAATTGTGCTGGGCTTCAAAGAGCCTCTCTCCTCTTCCAGCTCCTACCCTCAAGAGAGGTGAAAGATGCTCTGTACATTCTCATTTTACAGATGAGAATATTCAGGTCCCAGGTGATTGAGTGATTTGCTCAACAGTACACAGGTATTAAAGGGAAGCCCCACTGAGTGCCAGCTCTGGAACAGTCTATTTCATGGCAGCTATGACTAGAGCATGCCTCAGCCTTTCCTGAGCATCAGCTCCATCTGGTAGCAGGAGGGAAGAATCTGAGTGAGAAGCGGGGAATCCGGGCACTTCAGCCACCCAGGCCAGCCGAGGCCTGTCCCCCACTGCACAGCAGGAGTTGTTAGGCAGGGAGAATGGTGGCCAGGAAAAGAGAGCACAGGAAAAGCGCAGCAGGTTTAGCATTAAGCCATCTTCCCTGCTGTGATTGATTCAGTGTTGAGCTGGAATCACAGACTGGCACAATAGCAAGTGAGCAGATTCCCGCCACTGGACCAGTGCTGCAGGAGCCTGTTTCCTCGCACGCCCCATACGACCCTGAAACCTCTGCCCCTCCTCACTCATTTTTAGTTGTTCGATCACATTCTTCCTAAGAAACTTCTGGAATATCACACACATTGACTTTAAAACAAAAGTGGTATTAGCACTGTTTCCCATGATGGAAGTGGAGTCTACACTCAAGAGGGACTTGATGCTCATGTCGTTCATTTTGCAAACACGCTTGCTCACTAACAGGGGGCGGGGCTTGCACAACCCTTATGCTGCTGGCGGTCTCTTCTAGTCTGGCAAGCCCTAACACAGTACGTTAGACTAGAAATCTTTTACTGGTTCCTAGTATATGTCTCTTACAAAAATATGTGCACACTTTTCTGTTTTTTTAACTAAGAGACACAAAGACTTGCTAATATGTTTTCTTCAAAGTTAGCATTAAAATGAGTAGTAATACACAATTAGTCAAAACAAAACGGTGTTATACATTTTGATGTGTACTCATTAAAAGGTAACATGGTGATGGAGATTACAGATAAACAAGGTGTATGGACGATCCTGCCTGAATCAGAATGAGACGGTTCAACATGAATTCTTTTTCTATTTTTTATTATTAATTTTTATTAATGTAAGCAGTAAAGAACTTTGTTCCTATAAGTAGATTTTAATGGAAAAAGTCCTCTTCCAGCAATATCAATTTTAAACTAATTTGCAGTTATTTGTAAAATAGCACATAGGCATCTGTTATCAAAAAAAGGTTTTTACTTTTCAAAAATTCATGAAAAAAATTAGAAACAAATGGAATTCTTCAACTTTAGTATGGATTGTGAGCATGGTAATTCATTTTTCCAATTTTTGAAAAGTAGAAAGGCTTTATGAAGGTCTAACAAGTAACTATTCATTATGCTTTTATTTTTAAAAAACTTAGAAATCCATTATCTAATATATTCAAAAAGATTTGAGAAAATTTAAAATATTGTTATTTTCAATACACCTTTAGCAATAAAATATGTCTTTCTAGAATACTTCTCTCATATACTTTAAATACAGCATATATATAACCAAAATGGAAGCTGCTGTGTCAATTAACTGAAAAAGTAAAATGTTTTACAAACTTTCTTCATCATTAAACCAATCAACAAAATCAGACCAAGTAAATTTATTTTAATATAAATAAATACACTAACGTGTATGCCAAGGAATATCATAAGTGTCACTAAATAATAAACTGTCCCTTTCAACATGGGTTATAAACATCAGAATCAAAATGACAGAATTTAATTCTAATTTAACCATTACACAAAGCTTTAAAATCAAGAATAGATCTCCTGGTTCTTTTGTTTAATTTGTAACAAAGGAATATTATATGCACTCTAAACTTATGAGTTATTTATTAAGTCAGTGTGGCCTAGAGTCCTTTGGTAAATGGCCCTTGTGCATGTTTTGAATACACTGTTATTTCTCATCAGTGAATAATTAAGTAGGAATCATGTGGAATAATTCATGGGTAACTCCATTCCTGATCAAGCTCTGGCTACATATTTAGAGAAAGTAAAAATCATATGTAGGGATAGATCAGATGTAAAAGATTCTGATTCAGCAACCAGTATACATTTTTAACATTTTTTGTTAATTGGAGGTAGACAGTACTAAATACTGTATAATGTAAAATACAAGTATCGACTAAACTTGGAATAAAGATTTCATGATATGGTTTAATAAAATAGATCCTAACTGCCTTGTTAAATAGTACCCACCAAATCTAAAAGGAAACACTTAAGATTTTTATCTGCTGACCTGATCCAGTGTTAAATGTAAAAATTTGGTAGTCCCCGAAAATGTTTAAGTTATGTTTAAGAAAGAGCTGCTTAAATGGTTCAAAGTTTCTTTCTTTCCAGCTAATGACATACCCTAGAAAGAAGTATTGAGACTAGCGAATCGTAATTGCTTACGTTGCACACACGGGGGAAAGCCATCCTAGCGTTCAGCATTTCTTAGTCTTTCTTTTTATTTCCTCTAACCAGATTCTCCCCCAAGAGCAGTGCACTTACAGAGAATAGGCAGGAGAGAAGAGAGGTTAAGCCATTAAACAAAAATTGAGTGAAAATTACTATCATTCCCACTACTCACATTCTATGCTATCTGCTTTCAGAACGTCCTGGCAGGGGACAGAACTCTCCATGCATGTCACCTGCTTCTCAGTTAATGGTAGTATCTGTAAGTCAGGGACACAACACTAGCCCTAAGGTGAGAGCTCAGTGCCTGGTTCTTCTCTAAATGAAACTTCCCCCTGAACAGGTTTGGAATGACCCCTTTGATGGGTCCCTAGGGGCCATTTCTCATCCTAATAGTGAGAAAAGGGGCGAGTCTTGCTTTCAGAGCAGAGAGGGCTGTCTTAAAAAGGAGGGCTGGGAGGGAACCCTGTGGAGGCTCTCAGAGCAGATTCTTCTCACGTGCTGCAGGGACCCATGGACTTGGGTGCAGGTCACTCACATAAGGGATACTCCCTCGTGTGGTGCTACTTCTGTCCTGCTGAGGCTTACACAGGTGCCCACAGGAGGCCCAGGGACAGGCTGCTGTTCCCCAGTCCACATCTGCACCATCCTTCCCAGTATCAGGGTCAGTGCCGAGGTTTCCCTCAACTGCAGCTCATGGATTCCGAATCTCAGCTGGAAGAGTCACTAGAAATCCTCCAGTACAAATCTCTTGTTTAAGGGAGAAAGGACCAGAGGTTCAGGGACTCAGTGACCTGCCAGCCAGGGTCACGGCCCACCCAAAGTTCCTCCGGCTTCAGCATGCTTGCTGGATCCTGGGTTGGTGGTCAATGACATCAAAGATAAAAAACTGTCCAAGAAACACTGCTTCCGGCCTTTAGCCTCTGCTTCCCATGAGCTGCTAGCTGCTGGAAACCACCAGAAAATCATGGAATGAACTTTGAACCACTTCATCTAAATTACTAACCCCATGCTCAGAAGCATTTTCCAGAAGTTTTCTGAGAAAAGGGCAGAACTTAATTAGATTTTTGTTCTCTCTATTTTATTATTATAAATTATGTCATATGTGTTTTAAGTAAGTTTTACTGTAATTTTTTTTCAGTATTTCCCAAAACTTTTTTGGAGTTGTTCCTCTACATTTTTCAGATTTTCAAAGAGAGTTAAGGCCCAGTTCTGTGTGTGGTAGGATTATTATTAGTTAACTACAACCTTGATAATCCCTGAATATTTGATGACTCTTCATAGGAAAGGGCTTTGGAGAATCCAGACTTAAATCAGAAATAGACAGAGTACATAGCAATAGATAGAACCCATGGCTGCCTGAGCTGCTTGCAGCAGACTCCCCAGACTCCTCTGGGGATGGCAAGAAGCTACTTGTGTTCCCCTGCCTTCCACCCCTTCCTTCCCAAGCATTCGTGAACAGCAAGTCAGATAACAGAAGCAGAATACTTCCCAGTCTTCTGTCCCGAAACCCTACTTTTAAAAAAGGCTAGAATACGAAGGCAGGAGAGAATGAGTCCCCAGGTAGAAGACTTGGAAGAAAATTCTCCAAGAATCTTTCCCATTTATGTATATTGCAAGAAGAGGCTTGAGGACCACCCTTTGTTCCAGACTATCTTTTCAAGTATATTTGTACAAAGAATAATCTTTGATTTTGAGATACTATCTATCTCCCTCCAAAGCAAAGGGTAAATTTGCTTATGATAAAGATAATGTCTCCCTCTAGGGATCTGACATGGTGGCTCAGTGGTTGGAGCATTTGCCTGGCATGTGCGAGGACCCAGATTCAAACCCCAGCACCTCATACACAACTAAGTGTTGGAGAAACAAAGGCCAGATGAAAAACATAAATAAAATTGATTCTCTCTCCCTCTAGAGAAAAACAGACCCATTCAACCCATTCAATGCCCATTAAAAAAGACTCAGATACCCTAAGGTCAGGGTTTCCCACATGTACTGCAGCCCACTACCTGCGGAGGTGCCACCTGATCCATTTCAGATCACCCTGTAAGAACTGAGATTTGAGAAACATGTCCTCTCTGAAACTAAGCAAACTAATTCTTAACTTTCAAGGGGAGAAAAACCTCAAATTCTTCATGATTTTTTTTTAAGAGAGAGGGACAGTGAGAGAAAGAGCGAATCAATTTTATTTAGCTTTCATGTGGCTTTTGTTGCTCTAACACTTCATTATGTACCTGGTGCTGGGGTTTGAACTGCATCCTTGCACATGCCAGGCAAGCCCCAGAACCTCCAAGCTGCTGTAACCACCAAGCCACTGCTCCACCTCCTCCCACATGGATTTTTTTTTTTAAGAAAGAGGGGACAGTAAGAGAGAGAGGGAAAAAAAGAGAGAGAAAGAAGCAATTTTTATTTAGTTTTTCATGTGACCTTCATTCGTCAGAAACTTCGTTGTGTACATGGTGCTGGGATTCGAACTCGTGTACTCAGCATGCCAGGCAAGCGCCGTAACCACGGAGCCACTGTCCAGCCCTCCTCTCTCATGGTTTTTGATTAAAAATAATATGTGCGGTTTTTCCTGAGTCCTTCGTGGAGCCATGAACATTTCCAAGTATCTAAACACCCACCCTCGCTAAGGAGTATCATGAATTACTGAGTAAAAGGCCCACTGGATGAGTCTAAAACTCACCTTTACCCCACACTCCCTTGGGCTCCTCTTTCTCCTGTAAACAAACTGTGGCCCAAGTCTGAAATCCAGCAGCCATTTCCGTGTCCTCCCTGGCCCTGCACTCTACACCTCTACACCAACTACCCTTCACTCCAGCCATTTCACAGCTGCCTGCTGGGAAACTTGACTCCATCCATTCCCTCAGTGCCTCCTACACAGCTGCCAGGCAGCCTGGAGCCACCTCCACCCCTTCATCTAGCGAAGGCCCACCCTGCTCACAGTACAGCTGCAGGAAAACAGCCCTTACTCTCTGGCACTGTGACTTGTCCCTCCTTTGCCCCTGCACACAGGGGTAGCCTGTGGCCCCCTCCAGCCACCATAGCGTTTGCCATGCTGTCCTGTAACTACCACCTGTCCATTCTTCACTTACCCTGCACTATAGGTTCCTTGAGAGCAAGAACCTTCTCTGTGTTTCAAGCATTATATTCCAGACCTGGCTGAGGACATGGCATTTACTGGGCACTTGACACTTACTTCCTGCGGAGTGGGAGATTGGTGATTAGAGCTCTGTCTAAAGAAAGGGTGAGCATCTCAGGGCATGTTCAAGGCTAGTAAACGTGCCAGACACAGACAGTTCCATGACCTTTCTGGCTACACCCCTGAATGTGCTGTCCATATTGAGGATGTCCACACAGCGTTGACACAGTCGTCTGCCTGAAGATACCTGGTTTTAAGCCTGTGTGCACACATCTGCAAGAAGATGGAGATTTTCACAAGTAGAGGCACTCAGGCAGGAAAATAATGTGAATGTGCTTTTCATCGTGACCTTATTATACGTGTGAATTGCTGATTCTTTAACAAGGCAGCAACAGTTGACAAAGAATTGTCCTTCAGATGTGTGGAAAAACACAGAGCACAGCAAATTCACCAAACAAACACAGCCACAATGCCACACTCTTGGAGACACCAGACAGCTCCACGACCTTTCTGGCTGCAGCCCTGCGTGTGGGCGTCAACAATGCAAACCATACTAAGGATGGAAGAACAGGGGTCCCTGGGGTGCAGACGTGGCTCCTGCAGCTCACAGAGCCCAGTGGACAGCAGGGTGGCCCGCTCCCTCTGCCCATCTCTGCATGTCCCAGCAGAATTTCACACGACCATCAGCTAGCTCAGCATCAGGGAAATCAAGAGCCCTTGCTTAGGCGTGGGTTCTTGAGAGCCGACTAGCAGACCTTATTCAGACTGTGAGTGAAAGAAAGCATCCCCCCTGATGGATCTGGGCTTACGACTTTGAGGTCATCACAGTGCAACTGCCAGCATGGACAGGTTACGGAGTATGGCTCACAGTGTCACTATGTCTGAGCACATGGACATGCTCCAGCTGCCAGCAGACCCCCTTCAGCAACACCAGAAGTGTCACTGTTGCTACGACCCTTGGAGCCCATCCCCAAACCCAAAACTTCACTGCAGCACTGGAAATCTCTGCTTCCAGTATCTGGATGAGAGCTGCTGTGGTTTTCAGTCCTGCCAAGATGTAGGTGACTTGCTCCATCAAGCACTAAAGATGCCGTCATGAGTTGCCGGCCCATAGCTTATACATATCTGCAAACTGCAAGTGGAACATAGGCTTGGCTGAAGCCCTGGAGTTTATTCTTCCATGATCAGTGCTATTAAGATGGGAGACTTTATTTATTCGAATGCCTCCAATCTCAGGCAAACCCTAAATACAGAAAGCATTGACTCAACGACTTCACCTTGAGAGATGCAAGTCCCAGGGCGTCTTAGGGTAGCGTCTCACTTTGGTGCATCAGATGATGTGTAGCAGTTGTATCATTAGTGACACGGACAGGAGACAAACTTATTTCAGCAACTGAGAGGAATAAGAATATCCCTGGGTCAGTGGTACCTGAGTTCCAATTGCAGCTGGGTCTTCTCATGCTGGTGACCACAGGAAGTTTCTCAGCTTCCATTTGCCTCGTTTTCCTTGTCTGAGAGCTGTGGTTGGTAACAGTGCCTCCCAATGAGGGTCGCTGTAGGACGGAAGAAGAAAATTCACAAAAAAACAGGAGTATAGCAACCTAGTAACTTTATGGATCATGTTATCATCAGAGATAACTAACGAGTTCCTTGAGTGCCTCACCCCGGATACTCAGGGGCAGCAGGATGTTTCATCTTCTTGTTTCCTTTTACTGATCCTCTTTTTCCCCTTTTGTTTTGTTTTTGATTTACCCCATCTCACAAAGTTTTCATATCCCTGCAGTTTGTACTCAGCGTCTCCGCCAGCTGCTATGAGCTATCACTCCTCTTCACTAAGTCCTCCTTAACCTGGGGACACATCACGGTCAGTCCTACCTAATTTTGGAACGGATACCAGATGTCAGTCTCCAAAAGGATGCTGAGACAGACCACTGTACTTCACAGGAACCCTGAGGGCCATGTGAGCACGTAAAAATACCTTGTGTTCCAAGGAAACGTGCGGCAATCATTGATCCCACAGTGGGTCTAACCTATACAGTATCGCACACCCTGCTATGTTTTAAAAACATGAGATCTTGATATGAGTCTCACGATTCTCTACGAGCACAGTGGCCCCAAAGGTAGTCGTGAACTTGACTCCATCAGCAGATGCTTCCCTGGCTGCTCCTCTGGCAGGGAGCAGCTGTGGAGCTGGTCCTTGATATATCAGGGATGAAAACCTTCCCAGTGACTGCGGAGGCTGGGGCAAGGATCAACTTGGCAACTTAGTGAGACCCTGTCTCAAAATAAAAAACGAGAGGGACTGGGGACATAGATCGGTGGTAAAGCACCCCTGGGTTCAATACCCAGTGCCTCATAAATAACCAAATGAAAGAAAAAAAGAAAAAGAAAGAAACTGGCTTTTGCCATTGGACTGAGATGGCTCCAGCTCCCTGGGTTCTTGCGTCAGCAAACTGAAACCCAACACAGAGGCCTGGTCCAGCGCAAACAGAAATGACTGCCTACCCCTAACGAGGCACTTTGCTGGGCTTTTGAGTTCACCTAGAAAAGCCTTCCCCTGATGATGTTCTGTGTAGCCAAGTCACTGCTTGCTCACACAGGCGTTTTAGTATTCTAATGTGCCTCAGTCTATCTTTGAACTACATCCTGTGTCCAGTCTGGATACAAGTCATGGGCTTTCTCATTGGCCAACTCTACTTTGTGTGTATCTTCTCGGTAAACTTAAGAATTAAGAAACCAGAAGCCTAATGACTCCTTGATTCAGCTGATGCTCTACACTGCCTATAATCTGGGCACTTTCGTAGTCAACACAGAGACGATGACAATGAGACCCAGACAGAGCCTCGCCCACCTTCCCTCTATAGACACGGTGGAGACAGACAAGGAATAATTTCCCGGAAGTCCTATAGGGAGCAAAGCAGATGCAGCGGAACAGACTGAGGGACAGTGGAGGGTGGGAAGGGAACTTCTCCAGCCAGGGTGCCCGAGGATTCTTCTCAAAAGAGGCAACTTTGAACTGAGACGAGCAAGCTTCCCGAAAGCCCCCCAGGGTATTGCCAAGCAGTCTAAATCTGCAGATAGATCGCTTGTCGTTGGCCCCCAGTTGGGGAAATCGGGGAATCTTAACACGCACATTGTCATCCACATTCCAGAGCTTGGCAAACATAGACCATCCTCCATTCAAATAAGTATGCTTCCCAAGTAAGACTCTGGTGGCCACCATGTGAACTAAATGACAGCGATCACCTCCGTTATTTACATGGAAGCTGAGGGTCGAAAGCATCTCTCGATTATCCACCTGCACACTGACACCTCCCCACGCAGAGGGAAACAGAGAGCTTGACAACCTTCAGATGCCGCATGGGGAATATTTACTCTCACATCTGCTCTTCATTTGGGGGCCACGTTTTCTCAGGTGAGGACGTCAAGCCAAACCCACGCAAGGATGCCATAAATTAAAGTTGCTGTCATCCCCGAGCCCACTGCCGTTGTCAAGTCCATTCTGAGAGTGCCACAGCTTTTGATGTTTCAAGGCCTCACAGTGACAGTGCGTCTCTCACTTAATGCAACACTGAGTTGTGCACGGATTTATAGGAAATATAAATGCTTTCCAAAAACCATAAATAAAACGTCTGAGTGCGTGCCCAGGTTGTCTCATATTATGTTCCACATACTGTGAGCGATGTGTCAGTTGATGTCTGCTATGCTAGAAAAGGGCCATCGCTGGCCTCTCGATCACCAGCATCATCCCCCTTGATTTGCTGAAATCTAGAATGCAGGGCCAGAGCGCGGTTCCTCATTTGGAAATTGACACTGGGAAGTAGCTTTAGAAATATAAGTCACTTTCTTCTGAGGCATCTGAATTCTTTCCTTCTTTCCTTTCTTTCTTTTACTCCATAATTCTCTTGGTATAGAGAAAGGGATAATAATCAAAACAGAAAATGGAATGCATGCAGAAAGTGTATGTAGAGTATTACAAGAACACAGGCATTACTCAAAGGGAGACAGGACTCAGGTGCACAGCTATTTTCTCAGGGATCATTCTGGTTTTCTTGGTTGTGTTTGTTGTTGTTGTTTTGCCTTCAACTGGAGAATTAAGTTGGAACCATGGACTTGTGTTATTTAGGTGGCTTCCTCTCCAGCAATCTCAAATAATTTCTTTTTTTTTTTTTAAGAGAGGGACAGTGAGAGAGAGAAAAGAAGAGAAATAATTTTCATTTAGTTTTTCATGTGGCCTTCGTTTCTCCGAGACTTCATTGTGTACGTGGTGCTGGGGTTTGAACTCACGTACTCACGCCGTAACCGCGGAGCCACCACTCCAGCCCCTCAAATGATTTTTTGAAGTGACCGAAGCAATCTCTTTTACTGTGTTTATTTCTATAGTGATAATCCATTAACAGAAATTCTATACACAAAGTTCCAATGAATTGAAGTTATTCATTTCCAACAAAATTCTTTACTTCTAAAATTCACTAACTTGGAGCTGGGGTAGTGGCTCAACAGTTACAGCACTTGCCTGGCATGCATGAGTACACGGGTTCAGACCCCAGCACCACGTACACAACAAAGTGTCTGAGCAATGAAAGCCATGTGAAAAACTAAATAAAGTTGATTCTGTCTCCCCCCTCTCTCTGTCCCTCTCTCTTTAAAAAATAAATAAATAAATAAATAGAGCTGAGTACCTCTAAGGTCTTCGTCCAATATTGTACACACTCATTTGCCTAAGAATACAAGAATCTCTTTGACAATGCTGCTATGAAACTTGGACTGTACCAGATGCAGCGTAAACCAGATAATCTACAATGTCAAGAGCATATTTCAAACTCGGGCTCGTTCGTCTACAGTTTTTAGCTGTGATTTGTTATCAGTGGACCCTCTACAGAAGTTCTGCTGTTGTTAACCTTATGCCATCTTTAATTTCTCCCTGAATATCTGACATGGTCTCTTTAGAAAAGCCTATAAAAACAGGCTTGGAAACGGGCCCAAGAGGAAAACATGACAAGCTCTCTGGTCTGGTTCCCTCTGTTACCCGGCGTCTCCTGCACTCCTTTCTCAATGGTCCTGTGGGCGTGAGAAAAAAGGGCCCTCGGCAGGAGTCAGAGCAGACTGTCCAGCCACCCTCATGCTGATCACCTTGATCTCACGGTGAAGATAAAATGAGTTTGTGCTTGGGCTCAGGGCATCAGCTGTGACCCGGAACATAGTTAAACTCCAGGCCTAACCGCCAACAGCCAGCTCCCTTCTGACCAATTCCCTACTACTTTTGGAGGGAAATTCTACATTGCTTGTTAACTGCTTAGAAATGACTGGCCTTTACCATTCAAAGTAGCCTGAGTGCTTCTGCATCTGGAGAATTCTGCATGTATAGATTACTGCTTAGGTGCCCGATAGCATGACTCCTGCCTCGACTCTTCCTGGTGGCAAACGTGGGGCCCTGGTCACCCCGCAGCTGCCTGGAGGGCAAAGGCTCACCCAGGTGCACTTCAAGTGGAACCAGGGCCCTTCCTTCTCCCACCTCCCAATCGCTGTGCCTTTGTCATCCCTGCTCTCAGGGGCTCAGGTAGAAGCATAGAGCCAGCAAGGAGTTGGAGTTTCAAAGAAGCAAATCCTGCAGAGTAGAGGAAAACAGGAAACACCAGAACACATTACCTGGCTTGGCAAGCAGAACAGTCTCAAGGTCCAGGGGTCAACAAATGTGGGCCCAAATGCTCTCTTCAGTTGTCACCTTGTTCTTAGACCAGTATCTTGTTCTAAGCTTTAGCTTCCTTGCTTGTAAAATCAGGATATTAATTTTTTTAAAGCCCAAGGACATCATTCCAGGCACAATGGACATTGGTGACAATGTGTGTACTTTGTCACGTTAGGCATATAAACTGAGGCTACCTACCCCTACACCTTTAAAAAGCAGGTAGGACCAACTCCTGACCTCCCCTGACCCATTTGGGATGAGGTACTTTACTGTATACACATTATTTAACCTTTTTTTTTTTTAAGAGAGAATGAGGTGCTGGAGCAGTGGCTCTGCGGTTACAGCACTTGCCTGTCATGTGCGAGTAGCTGGTTCGAAGCCCAACACCACATATACAGCAAAGTCTCGGAGCAACAAAAGTCATATGAAAAACTAAAATGATTCTCTCTGTTTCTCACTGTCCCTCTTTCTTTAAAAAAAAAAAAAAAAAAGGAATGAGAGAGAAAGAAACCAAGAAACCTTTGTTTCTCGGGCACTTAATTGTTTATATGGTGCTGGGGTCCTCGTGCATGCAAGGCAAGTGCTCCAACTGCTGAGCCACGGCACCAGCCCCTATTTATTCCTTTTTAACACCAGGTTTTTAAAAGTTATTAAGTTTGCAAAAAATGTGTCTTTTGGGTGCCAGGCACGGTTCTAGGAGCTTTCCAGCGCCTACAGAGAGCCCACAGCTGGCACCGACTTCCCCGTTTTGCAGTCAGCAGGGGAAATTTCGAGGTAGTTAGAGGCCTGCTCAGAGCCTCCGCAGACCTCAGGTGAGTCAGAGCAGGAGCCCGGGGCCGGTTGGCAGTTGAACCTGTTCTACAAAGCAGAATCAAATTATTTTCCTTACGAAAGTTAGGGAAGGCTATTGTGGTAAAGAACTTGGGTTCTGGGTCAAAATGATCTGGGTGATTGCTACTGGTGTGGCCTGGGGACCGCACTGTCTCTGTTCACCTGTTTCCTCTCTAGTGAAATGGCCATTGAAGACAGGGCCACGTGCAGTCACGTGTGTAAGGTGTAGCACTGCTCCATGCATTGTGATCAGGATTGCTACTGTGTTAATACGTCGCTATTTATCTAGTGAACAATAGAAACCTTCATTTGCATGTCACTGAGCATATCCCTGACCTTGGCATAAAGGACATCTTTGCATTTAACATACTTTTAGAGACTTGATTTAATGTTTCTGTGGTGTGCAAATTGTATTTCTATGTAGCAGCAATGCATCCTATTTTCTGATTTCTGCTGAGATACTATAAAACTCCACGGCCTGTATCTGAAAATGCCAATGTAGTTTCTAGGCAAAATCAACCACGAAATGTTTATGGGGTCAGGCAGTTGGGGCTGAGGCACAGATGTGGTTGAGAAGGAACTCCCACAATGGTGTCAAAGTTCTGGAAGCAAATGCTACGCAGGAGGCCACAGAAAGAGTGAATTGTTGTTCACACTTCAGCTTTGATTTGGAGGCACCTGTGAAAGAAAATAATCCTTTCCCAGTACTCACTGGTTATGTTATTTCCAGAAAACATGCTTGTTATTTCATCCAAGGTAATTGCCTGGGCTGCCGGGAATGTTTTGAGCTATGTGAACAGCGGCACCTACTGGCTGGGAAGGGTAATACGCATCTGCTAGGAGAAGCAACTGTTCTCTTGTGAGCCCCAAATAACGAGGAATGTTTTGATGTCAGGGTGCAAAGAGCTAACACTGGAGCTAAAAAGGAAGATCAAAGCATGTGGAGACAGACATGAATAGAGACAGATTCCCTTCCTGGCAGGAAGATTGCTCTTTTCTCCTCTGAAACGTTTAGGTTTTCTCCCCATCATGGCAAACATGTCAGAGCTGCTCCAAGTGACTTCGTTCAAGTGCCAAGTGGAAATGTCTGGCGTTGATCACCTGTTTTCCCTCTCTGCGTTGATTAAGCAGTTCAGCAGAGGCGGCTCCAAGCGCACTGTTTGTCTGGCCCGTTTGCGTGTGACTATTTCCACGATAAGCCTGGCTCGGGAGGCTGTTTTTAGAATGTTTTTATTGATGTGCACAACACAGGATAGCATTCAGCTGAACGCACACACCCTCCTGCATGTTCAAGTTAGAATAGGCAGCTCTAGACACGACAGCTACTTGGCTGACCACAGGGGAGTCCACAGCATGACCTCCTGCTAGGTGCCCGGAGTCAACCAGGCCCGGTTCAAATCCCAGGAGGGAGCATGGAGCTGCCTGTAGTCCACAGCTTTCCTGGTGCCGCTGCTAGGTCACTGCTGCAGGTCAGGATCTGGCCTGGGAACTAGATAGGGGTTCCCCCAGCCCAGCCTTGACCGGGCCCACACTGTTGACTTACAAAAGCCAGCACTTTCATCCAATTTGGTTTACTGGGTATGAAGGTTAAAACCCAGGGGCAGATGCCAGTGGCTGGCAACCCAAATCTCCAACGGGGAAAAGTAATTTAATCTGAGCCTCCTAGTCTGTGAAGCTGTGTGACTTGCAGGATCCTGTGATGATTATGGGAAACAGCAGGTGTGCAGCCCCCGTCCGGGGCCTGGTGAGGAGCCAGCACACAGGAGCTCCTTTTCTCTCCTGCTGTCAAGACACAAATGCTCCTCTCACTGTTGCGTGGAAGGTAAGGCCCTGCGCTTCAACTCAGAGATTAAATTGATGGCGTGTGGTCATGAAGTATTAGGTGATTTTCACAGGCCATCAAAAGCCAACTGCCATCAAAAACTATGGACTCGGGACCGGAAAGGTGGCTCAGTGGGAGAGCCCTGCATGGCATGCACAGGACCCAGGTTTGAACCCCCACACTACATACACAACTAAGTGTGGGAGAAACAAAAGCCACATGAAAAATAAAATTAACACACTCTCTCTCTCTTAAAAAGAAAAAAAATGCTATGACCCGCAGGCCGGCTCCGTCCCCACTCTGGACCAGGGTCATAGGGAGGAGGGGAGGGTCAGGGGCTCCACAGGCTGGAAGTTGGTGAGCAAGCCATTATCCTTCCTTGCATCAGCCTCTCCCCAAGATTCTTTCTCCTCTTCCTTGGTGCTGGTCCCAAAGCTTTAGCTACTGCTCTCCTATGGAGCTGGCTTCCCATGTCAACCTTCACATCCCCATCTCTCCCCTGTACCTTCTAGCACTTGCTGGACATCCAGATAGGAGACTCCTCAAAAGCAAGGTCCTTGGGCATGAGGGTCAGGTGCTATTCAGGTGTGGCAGTGTACACCCATCAGGACAGATGTGACATTAAAATAACTTGGCCACACCTTCCAGTAGGCCACATGATGTCTCAACTCTTGCAGTTCAAGACTGAGAGGGCCCAGTCTTCAGGACTTGCCCAGAAGTGATGTCTTCTAGTGAGAAGCGTATGTCTGCTGTCCTGCTAATATTAGTAGGAGTAAGAGCCAATAGATTGTATGTGTTTTTTCTCTCTGATTACTATGACCTGATACAGAAAACTTGTCCTTTGAGGACACAGTGGCACAGAGGGAGGGCGACTAACAAAGTGGAGGACTCTATATTTACATTCATTAGGCGATGTGGATTTAAATTGGACATGAGTGCTAACTGGCCACTAGTCAGTGACCTTTGTGAGAAATAGGAAATCTGATGGTCTATTTTCAAAATGCAGACTTAAGGTTCCCATATAAAAGCGGAAGTCATCTTAAGTCAGGGAACCATGAGGCCAAGAGGAAGCCATGTTTACAACTCCCCAACTCATGCCTCCTTACTCCTGTAAGCACCGCCCATTTCCAGTACCCCTCCTACCTTCTTTGACTTTCCATACCCTGCCTACCTACTTCCTGTGACCCCTTCTAGTATCCCAACTATCTAGTTCCTGTGACCTTACTTCCTGTACCCACCCCTATCCAGTATTAGCCAGTCACGTGGATTGTACCCATAGGTGAAGGACAGCATATATGTCAGGCTGAGGATAAACCCTGCAGATTCCCTTTATCAGTGTGCAATTCTTTTCGCCTGTCTGCCCAAGTAAAAATCTGCCTTGCTCCCCACTTCCGACCACATGTTTGTTTTGTCACAGGGCAGGTATTTCTGACACCTTAGGAACTTATTTAGCAACTCTGCATCTCTTTCATGCATTTAGTTAACAAACATGCGCTGGGTGCCAACTATGCACAAGGTGCTGTTTTACTATGCGGGGTCATGATTGATCAAAGGAAGTAAAGACCCTCACCTCATGCGTTCGTACTTTGCCAAGGGAAGCAGAACAATAGCCTCGTGGATGATTATGTTACTAACTTAGAGCAGGGTGGGCAAACTGCTGTAAAGTGCAAGATGTCAGCTGCAGCCCTCTGTTCTGCAGACACACAAAAATCCCAGGGTGGCTGTGTCCCAGAGATGTTGTGAAAGAGTTTGCTGCTGCTACATCTGAGCAGGTAATCATTATGGGAAAGAACCAAGCAGGGGCATCAGAGCACTGGGGTGGGAAGGGACAGGCAGGACTCTGTGACACCCATGAGCAGAAGGGACCACAGAGAAGATGGGGCTGGAGCACAGACAGGACAGAAAGGGGCTCCCCAAGTGGCACCTGTGGGACAGCAGGGAGGTCCCAGCAAAGTCATTGGACCGTGCCAGCCCTTGCCATGGTCCAGCATGGCCAGAAGAGCACTGTAGCTAGAAGAGACAATGAGAGGGTGCTGGCCAGGTGCTTGGGAAGCCACAGGAGGGTGAGAACAGGGACCCTGGAAAGCCCCACCGGCTGCTGTCTGCAGCAGAGGTCTGCGAGCAGGCCAGGTAACTCCAGCAGGCCTGGGGCCATTGCAGCCACGGGGCCAAGAGATGACAGTAGCTTAGACCTGGGTGAAGCGGTGTTTCCAGAAGGATTCCATGGAGGTAACTGGGTTCTCCGTTTCCTCGTGTGTAGCTGGAGAGCAGCAGCGGGTCTGCAGCGATCTAGGCGGCTGATTCATGAGCGCTGGCACGGCACTTACTACTTAGATGAGTGCGTACCACTTGTCAGTACCCATTGCTCAGTGAATGTCAGAAGGGTCACTGGCGTCCATCATCATGGTCGTTCTAACGTGGATCAGAGCTGAGTCACCCACTACTCACATGAACTTGAAAAGGTTCCTCATCTCTGGGACTCAGGTCTCCACATCCATAAAATGAGTTTAAGAAAAAAGAGAGAGAGAGAGAGAGAGAGAGAGGACCTAAGGGCAGGAGCAGCAGCGGTGAGGAAGCTGATCTCACCAGCTGCGTCACCACTGCTCCCCGGGTGACTTCTTTCAGCCACAGTTGAGTCTCCTGAGTCTCACCCCAGGTCCTGCAGCTGGACCTCAGAGCCCTCGTCATCAGGTCGTGTTTTCTATGCTCTCATAGTCAACTTGTGACAAGGGAATCAGGTGACATGGTGGCGTGGCAGCTTTGTCACCCCGTAGAACACCCAGCCCTGCAACCTCCCCACAGCAGCAGCCAAATGAGTCTAGGTGGAAGAAAGTAAAGGCTTCACATACCTTGCTCCTTTTCAAAATGAGTTTAATTTCCTGTGGGTGATAAAGGAGTATTTAAAACAGAAGCCCATTAATTTCCAGCACATGCACACTGCAGTCTTAGTCAACTGCGGACCCCTCGCTGCTCAGATGCGTCCTCCTCCACAGAGACCATGCTTTCATAGAGAGAGATTCGTTTTTCACACAAATTTCATATTTGCTGTGGCGCCGCAGCTTCATCAGGAAAAGTTGACCTTCCTCCATAAAAATTTAAAAATCGTATTCACACTCTGTGAAGCACTGAGGAGGAGAACACAGGTTAACAGAACATGAAGCCCAAGTACTTTTATCCACTTTTTAAAATAAGTCTTAGCTGGGTGTGGGGGCACACGCCTGTAATCCCAGCAGCTAAGGAGGCTGAGGCAGGAGGATGGAGTTCGGAGGCAGGAGGATCGAGATCAAAGCCAGCCTCAGCAACTTAGTGAGGCCTGAAGCAACTTAATGACACCCTATCTCAAAATATAAAATCGAAAGGGCTGGGGATGTGGCTCAGTGGTTAAGTGCCCCTGGGTTCAATCCCCAGTACCAAAAACTTATAAGAATAAAAGAAGTCTCAGCCAAAAGGCTACATGTTAATAAATAATTATACAACGAGTCTCCAAAATGAGATTCTGATACTCAGTTATTTGCTTCAGCTAGGAGACAGAAGAACTCATCATATTTTGCATTTCAGAAGGTTGAGACTGAAATTCGGGGTGGCTGCCAAGGGCCATCTTGGGCAACAAATTCACACGCATGGGCTCAGGCCATCTAAACAAAGACTCGGGCATGGAGTCTACTCAGAGGGCACCTGAGACCACAGAGACCAACAGAGCACTGCACACTGCAGGCTGGGCCATTCCAGACACTGGGGTAGGGACACGGGGTGGGGTGCACACCTCCCACGTCTGGGGAGTTGGGGAGATGACACTGGAAAGAGCTGCCTGTGCTAATAGACACAGAGATCCGGGACCTGGTATTGGTCTCCACCTCCACTGCGTTTAGAAGCAGAATTAGCATTCCGTGCCCCTGAGAGCCATTTGCAGCAAAGAAGGAAAGACTCCAAATTAAAACCGCACCGCGCTCTGCCCTGGCCCGCCCTCCCTGCTCCGAGGAAACGGTGCTGAACAGGAGTTGAACTTTCAGTTCTGCCCAGCCTCGCCGGTCTCTGTGTCCTGCCCTCAGACTCCTCTTAAGGCAGCAGGAAGGAGAGAAAGGAGCAGCGGGGGATGCACAGCCCACGCTGCCTGCCTCCAACTGAAAATGCTTCCCTCTCCTCTCAGGAGTTTTCCTTTTAATTAAAAATTGCATTTTTTGAATTAACTTCCTCAGAGCTGGGGAGATTCGACATCTCATTTGTCTGGCAGGTATTATCCTGGTCCCCAGGAATGTCCATGTGGCTCCATGCTCAGCTTGAGTAATGTGGAATGCTGTGACTGGAAAGCCCCTGGCCTTTGGTGGCTGACCAGACGGCAAGTAGCCCTGGATACACATGGCCAGTTCCACTGCAGGCTTCCTCGGCCCACCCCTGCCTCTGAAGGCTTCTCAGCCACCCTGCCACTCACCCTCAGCCAGTTGGCTCTCCTGACTCGCTTGAGTCCCCAGGACTCCTGGCCTTCTCTAGTGCCCACCTTGGCCTCCCCCACACATACCTGGCCTCTGGGCCTTCTGTGATTTATTTAGCCTGTGCTGGTAAGCTGGCCAATTGCTAAACCTTTCCTTCCCTTTTCTGTAAGATAGGTATGAATTTCAAATCACCTTCCTTCTAATAGAAAGAGACTCAAGCATAAAGGAAAGGAAGAGAGACACAGAAACCTGCAGCCCATGCCCTGGAGGCTGCCGTCCAGATGGGCCAGCCAGGGCCCGCAGCCCTCAGGCAGTGCTTCCCCGGCCTCCCGGTGGCATTTAAGCATTTGGAAAAGGCAGCATCATCTCCAAAGGAGCTTGCCTCCCTGTCAGAGCTCTGCTCAGCCCTGAGACATTCTAGGTGCCCCAATCAGAAGGCAGGTGAGAGCCCCTGACTACCCCTCACCCTCCAGCAGAGGTCACAGGGACACTAGCTGAGGTTTAATCAGCCTGTGCCAAGCGTTCCCAGGCCTCATCCAGCTCCACCAGCAGCCACCGTATTGATCTCTCCAGCCTGCCTGTCGCCATGGTACCCAGCCTCTCTGGAAGGGTCTCTGGGGTCTCATCCGCAAAACAGAGCAGATAAATCTTGCCCCACAATGGAACTAGAACTTACAAGTGCCCTGGAAAAGCCGCCGCGGTTTGTATTATCGCTTCCAGTATCCGCTATTGATCTGCACAATGAGACCGCTCCGGCAGGCGGTGTGTGTACCCCGCCTTTCCAGCGACGGGAAAGTGGTTCCAGGATGAGCCCTCCCGCTGGACGCTGGACGCAGGGGGTGTGAATGGGCTGCACCACTTTCCGCCTTTCTCACGTAGAGGTGATAAGTCACATTGCTATGTTGTAGGAAATCTCAAATCATCCTGAGGATTAAACACCCTGCTCGCAGGGATCGACCCATCTAGACCCGTGGCATATCATTCTCCGATGGAGGAGATGGTGTATCTCCAATGGCACTTTCTCCTGTCTGCCTCATCATGAACTGAATCCCCTTCATGATTTCCTCCCCGCCCTCCCGAGCAGCAGCATCTCCCCATCCACTCCATCTGCTTCCTTGGAAGGAACTGTGTGAGCGTGATGAGGACCCAGGCGTAGGGCAAGTTCACTCTCCTACCTTGCGGCTGAGACCCACGGCTCCTGGGAGCATCAGCCCCAGGGCAGGACGTTGGCAGCAGGAGCCCCCGTGCAGGCTCCAGAGCCCAGAACTGCAGCTCACGTGCCGTTGCTGCAAGGGCCCAGGTCCTACTGAATCAAGGCAGAGCAGCTGTTCACAGCTAGGGCTTCTTTTGCTGGACTGGAAAAGAACAGGGCACAGTGGATAAGAGCAGAGCCTGGGGCAGCATGTGCAGCAACGCTGCCCCCAGATGCAGGCTGGAGGAGGACACAACCAGACACCTCCTCTGGTACAGACCCATTCCCACCCTCTCTCACTCATGCCCTTGGCCCCTTGGCTGCCCAGGCCTGGTGCAGCTTCCCCATCTACCCCTTCAAGGGCAGCGGACACTGAAGTGGCAAGCTGCTGACCCAGCAGGTCCACAGCACACCCTGAGCCTGTGCCTATGATCATTTCAATCCTGGCACAGGAACCAGAAAGGTTGCCGGTGCCCAGCTTAGCAATTTGATTCACCACTCACATAAGACAGAATTTAATCTTCCTGTTGCAAATACTCCCTGGAATATTTTTCAATTCTGCTTCTCAGCTGAAAAACAAGACGGTAAACTTTATGAGAACAGATCTGCTACCTAGATTTATATAGATACACAGCAGCTCTATTGATCTAAGGCAGCTGTGAGAATCTTGGTTAAAAAAAAAGAGAGCAGTCTGCCATGCAAGCCCAGGGTGCTGAGGGCAGTGGTGTGATGGGGGCTGGACTGAGAACTGGGTCTGAACCACATGGTTTTGGGTGGGCTTTTAAATTCTTATTCCGCAAACTGCTGCTTATTGCAAAATCGCACACCAAGGTTGAGGGACCTTCTGGCAAGCACGAGATTTTGCAATTTCCCTTTGAACTAGAAATGGTCTCGGTAAGAAAGCCACTCATCTCTGCCCTTAGAAAGAGATCGCCCCAAGAGGACTGGCCCGCCATTTGGGTTCATCTCTTAGCATCCACACACTCCATTTTTGTGTGCCATTCTGTGATTTATTCTCAAAGATCCTACTCCAGGAGCCACATGGCCATTATAACCTGGTACACTAGAGAACACATAAATGGCCTAATTGTCTCAGAGATTTTCTGTCCAAAATGCTTGTCGTATTGAAACGTATTCCAACCACATAGCCACAGTGTTTGAAAAATTGACTTCCTCCACAGAGCATCTACAAGATTCGCTGCACACACGTGACCTGTATTTTGGGATGATATGTAAATAGGTAAAGATCCGTCCCTGTTGGATGAGATTTCTTGAGCCATTTCCTAATACTTGGTTTTAAGAAAGTTATAGGAAAAGTTGTCATCGTTCATGACACCTCTGGATTCTTCTTCAATGCCCCTGAATGATTTCAAGTGACACCAGAGAAACAAGAAAAATATCCTACAGGCATTCCCGCCCGGATTCCCACAGCACTCCCCTTCCTAAGACCCCTTCCCACTCCCCACTGCTCACCCAGCATCCCCCTGGGCAGGACCATCACCCTTGGGGTGCTGCACCCAGGATCCTGTCTACAAACCTTCATTACCAGAAAACTGTAAGAGTTTTTTATTTTTACAAAAGTGATACATACTCTTTAGCAATATCAGAAAACTGTAGAGAAGGGAAAACAGAAAACTAGACAGACAGCAATCACAACCCCGTGTAGCTGGTTGGGAGATTTTTGATGAATTGCTATAGAGCTTTCAGGATCCTTTTCACATCCATACACACACACTGTTTTTAAAAAGAGAGAGAGGGACAGTGAGAGAGAGAATCAATTTTATTTAGTTTTTCATGTGGCCTTCGTTGCTCTGACGCTTCGTTGTGTACGTGGTGCTGGGGTTCAAACTTGTGTCCTTGTGCATGCCAGGAAAGAGCCTTAACCTCTGAGCCACCGCTCCAGCCCCAGCACACACATTTTTAACAGAAATGGTTTTATGCTTTTTTTTAACCAGGTTCTCTCTCTTAATATTGCCACAAACATCTTCACAATTTCTGTAACAGCGTGTTGACCAATGACTGTTAACGAGGACACCGTGCTTTATTTAAATTACTGATCTTACGGAATGGTGGTAATAATGCTAAGGCCTGATTTTACTACATTACTGATTTTTCTCCAGAAAATAATTCTAGAAGGGTCAGAATATGTGCGTGCTTTTAATGCTTTGTGCACACAACATTTGCTCGGTCATAAGAAGCATCTTTTATTTCTTAACCTTCCTGAAATCAGGACGATGTTTTAAACGGATGTGGATGTCTAAGTGGTAACTTTTTTCTTTTCTTTTGTCAAGCTGTTATTAAATTGAAGGTGCCTTTTACAATTAGTGCCATCTTAGAATTAAGGCATTCCAGTTCTAATTAAACTGCCTCCCGGAAAGCAGCTGTCCCCGAGTACAAACCTTCCCACAAGGTGGCTTTGCTTCGTCCCTGTGCCCACCCTCTTTTCATGCCTGCCAAATGACAAGCAATTTCAATTCTTGGTCATCAAGCCAGAGCATTCTTACAGTCCCTATTCACTAATAATTACCATTAGCACAGTTTTTAGAAATTGTGATGATTTTGGTGTGACTTCATTTTCCATATAGATTACGACCCTGATTGCAAAATATTGTGAAATCATATTTGTAAACACATAAAGAAATTTAATATGGCATACTCATTATAGAGGATTTCACATAAATACAATTTGGTGATCTTAAAATTAGATCTTAATTACATTCCTCTACAGTTCTGTTTTATTAGAACTATTAAGTGAGCCCAAACCCAGGTTGGCACACAGCAGGTCCAAGTCAGCAGGGAAGCATGTCCTTACCCTGGGCACCCCTGTGGATTCGTTCCTTTTTCACTTCCAGCCACATGCCCAAGTTCAGTGATGGTGTAATGGTATGACATCATAATTCATCATCTGGAAAGCCGTTTGAGATCTGCAGATTCCAGGTTGGAGTAGCATCATTGAGCGTGACTCAGTGTGCAGCAGATGGGCAGGAACAAGCCGTCCTTCCATTTGAACCACATGCTCACCAGTGTTGTCTGAGTGGGTTGGAAACAACTAGGGTGGAGGGAGCTCAGGAACCTCTTAATGAAGTCACTGCATGCCACTTTGCCGTGACGTGCAAGCCATGGTGCTCAAATCTGCATTACCAACACTAGGAGGCTAACTTAGGACATGGTTCCCGAAGACGCCTAAGAAGTCAAAGCATGTGACTCGAGCCTTTGAAAGGCTGTCTTCAAAAGAACTTGGAAGTGACCCACCTTTCATTTTGGGTGGATTTGAGTAAAATACTTGATATATGCCAAAGGAGACTCCAGGTTCCTTTCAGAAGCATCAGACAAAAATTTACTAAGTTAAAATAACAAGAAATGAGTGGGAAGACTCATGCTAAGGCCAACTGCAAGTGAATGTAAACGGGGAGAAAAGACCAGGAGGTTTTTACCAAGATTCCTCGTCATGGGGTCTCCCACATCAGTATGTCTTAATTTTAGATTCTTGAACCTAATGCAACATTCCTCTTCAGCAAAGAAAATTATATTTTTCAAAATTAATAGGAACAAAATTCCAGTTTTTAACCCTCTATTTGAACTGCCATATTGGTGGGGACAGGAGTAGATGCCCTTAACCCTTCTCCTTGTCCTCTGGGACCACCTCCTGAACCATAGGAGGGTACAAGTTGGAACTGGTGCCGCCGGCAGTGCGCACTCATGGCACCTTGGTCCCCTTCACAGCCCTGAAAGCCAGCCAGAAACATCGAAGCGGTGGCCTGCCTTAGGGTCAAGGAACTTGGTCACTGCTGCAGCTGCCACAAATGAGTGACGACCTTGAAAAAGAAGTCCATAAGCAAAGGACAACAGATGGCAGTTGATGGCTTTCTCCCCAGTCTGGCTGTGAATGCTGCCTCAGTGTGACGAGGGCTGTTGTGCCGTTGGGGTCTGTTCTTGGCCTGGAATCAAGCGAAGGCCTGGGAGATGTTGGGGACATGAATCAGTGTTTGGGTTAGAGAGTCACAGCACCCGGCATTCAGCCTCTCTTCCTGTCTTAGTGAAAGTGCAAAATAAGGAGCTATGTCAGACCATCCCGGTGAGAAAGGAATTAGTCCAGTTTCTGTTAAGTCTCGCACTTCGGTGCTGGAATTTCATTCTGGTGCTTACAACTGTGCACTCTCCAGTCATTTAGAAGTATGTGGCTACTGGTGACAGGGGGCCTTGGCTTCTGCGGAGCAACAAGGGAGAAGGTGTGGCATCTGCACTGTTTCATGACGCATTCAGGGCTTAGGGACAGAGCCTTCTCTTGTCCTTCTGCTGTGAGTGAAGCCTGTCTACAGATCTCGGACAAGTGTTACCGCAGGTAACGTCAGTGGAGGGAAATCCTGATGTGTTTTCCCATCTCACTTTTGAGTCTTAATTAGCTCCAATTTCCTGAAGCTGTTGGGGTCACTGAGACAAGAAACTGTGTCCAGACT
The DNA here is from genome assembly GCA_004027875.1 of Aplodontia rufa. Lineage (NCBI taxonomy): Eukaryota > Metazoa > Chordata > Mammalia > Rodentia > Aplodontiidae > Aplodontia > Aplodontia rufa. Next base: position 24,816 of record PVKS010013400.1, on the reverse strand, counting down.
CCAGCTAGCTGGCGGGCACCCATCACATAGGCCCTGCTTGTAGGACTGTCCTGTTCACATCCTAATGCATCGTATTTGCCTTTGAGAGCCTACGTGTCACACAGCTGTGGAATGTGGCCACACTGCTGCCTGGTCCAGTGTCTGTCCCCACCTGCACGAGATCCCTGAGGAGTTTCTCTCTGGGTCCCTCTCTCTCTCTCCTTCCTTGAGTACCCCTCCTACGCACCTGCTCAGGGCCTGGGGCTGTGGGTGGCACGCTCAGAACACTCAGGTGGGCCCTAAGGAGCTTGAGATCACACACAATGCAGGATGATGGGAAGTAGGGTCAGGGACAGCTCCCTAGAGACTGAGCCTGGGCAACTGCCAGTCCTTCCTGCCCGGGCTTCCACCATGCTACGCACTGCAGCAAGAAGCAGCCTCTGCAGGGGGCAGGGATGGAGGTCAAGCAGTTGGCCACCTCTCCATAGACCCCTTTCAGAGCTGTTAGCCTTGTGAATATTCAGTTCCAGCCACAGAGAGATGGGATTTCAAAAATTACTGTGATTATTCCTAAATATTCCCTGAAAGCCTATTGGTGCTTTCCACCGTCCAAGTCATTGGGCAATTTTTTAAAATACCCCAATAATATGAGGTCTCCCCTCTAGTGACAATCCCAGAAGGAAGAGGAACACATTCCACACCTAAGATCATCAACCCAACACTAATGGCCCTGGGACCCAGCAAGCAACACCCCAAGACTGGGGGAGGACAGGGCACAGTAAGCACCTGGCCCTTTCCTGCTTGCTGTCGTTTGGCTAAATGAAAGTCCCTGGCATTATGGGACCAAAAAAGCTGTTAGTGCAGAGGCGGCAATGCGGATGGCATTTAATTCATCCACCTGAGATCCACCCATTATCCCAGCAGCTCGTTGAGGTCTTGCTCCTTAGCTGCCACTTAATTAGTTTGCTTTCTACCTCCTTAGCAAAGCAATAAAATCAGGAGAAGGAAAAAAAAACAGGCAGGGGGGGAGTCTGGGCTTTATTTTGTAATTTGGAACCGCAGGTGTGAGTGTTGCTGGGAGATAAGGGTTTTCGGGTCACCGAAGGCAGCAGGCTGCTCCGCTCAGGAGCCCCAGTGGCCTTATCTTATGCTAACAGCCATTCAGAGGAGCCTTGGCCCAGGGCGGGCCCAGGCCTGGATGGGAATCCAGGAGGCTCTCTAAGTGCCTCTGCCTTGCACCAGCGTTTGTTCTCAGGGCACAGATGCATATCCGGGAGGATAATGTGGGAACCGCTCCCCACCGTCATTAGGCAGCCCCGGCTGGGAACCTTCTCAGGGAGGCCTCGAGAACACAGTCAGAAGCATTAAGAGCTTAGCTCCTGAGGAAGGCCTGGTGAGCTCGCATCTTGGAACCCCCAGTCCTCGTTTCTTCCCACCCTCTTGTTCCTGAATGGCAATGTAGGGCAGAGGACCTGGGCCAGAGAGCAGCTGAGTTCCAGCAGGGCCCTCAGTAATGCAGATGCCACGGGCCTGCTCACTTCTCCTGGGGCAGGAATGGAAAAGAGTTGGCATTCTGGAGTCCCCATAGAGTGCGTGTTGCTTCCAGGGGGAGACCCCAATCCTAGAGCTGACTTTCTAAACCGATTTTTAAGCGTGGCCGACCTGCCTATCAGAAGGGCAAATCCAGTTGCTGAGGGCAGGCTCTCCACTCCGTGCTTTATGCCCACAAGCAAGTCTCTAACTCCAGCCTCTCGGCTGGCTCAGTGGAGACTGCGGGAATAGTGGGTCACAGGTAAGGTGAACATGACCTAGCACCTTAGCGTGTTAAGTGCACCCGCAGGGACGCTGCTGCTGCAAATGGCGGAAACACTCATTTGCAGTGTGCTCCCAGCCACAGTCTGCGTGTGACTAATGGGCTGGTTGCTATCTGTCCTTGGTACAAGATTTGACAGAGTGAACAAGCAAGAACAGCAGACAGCCAGAGACGCAGTGAACGTTAGAGATAACCCGGAGCAGCTCTCCCTGTCTGGCTTCTTTAACAAATACCTCGGCGTGTGTGGCAGGAAGGATCTCACTGTGGACACTTACACCACATTTTCTTTAGTCTGACTCATTTTCTATACCCTGCAGTTCCTTCCTCCATCATGGCACAAAATAGAACTCCCATGATTCTTCCAAAGGCTAAAGATAAGTAGAGCAGCCATCACGGGGGAAACAGAGCAAAGCAGAACTTTGAATTGAAATCATTGGAATCATTAAAACCTCAGTTTTCAGGGCTGGAGTGGTGGCTCAGCAGTTACAGTGCTTGCCTGGCATGCATGAGGACCCAGGTTCGAACCCCAGCACCATGTACACAACTGAGTATAAGAGAAGCAAAGGCCAGATGAAAAAAATAAATAAAATTAATTTTATATTTCCTCTCACTCTCTCACTTAAAAAAAAAAACAAAATGCTTAGTTTTCTTATCTTCCTGATGTCCCTACTTGCTTATAAAGTATTGAAGGGGTTCTTTCTCCGGTGTCATGTGGTTCCTTAATGACCACCATGAAGCCCTCAGACGAGTGCTGTTCTACACCGTGTCCTTTCACCAAAGGTTTCAAGATCAAAAGTCTGACAATGGTGCGGAATTAATGTCACAGCTGAGTTCTGTTGGTGTTGTGCTCCCAACACCCAAAACTCATTTCCGAAGTGAGTCTCTCCTCCTATCCCATGAGTGGACCCTAATTATAGCCCCATGGCAGTCACCTACTAATTAGTCACAAGGGCGTTCCAGGCTTCCTGGCTATCTTGGGCCACACTTGGTTCCCAGGCAGCTGGCTCAGCCTGGCTAAGCTCCCACACCACAGCCTGAACCTACAGCCCCAGTGACACCAGAGTCCCAGAGCCAGCCACCAAGCCATGTCTCCTCTCTAGCTCTAGTCCCTTACACCAGCTGCATGGGAGCCACATCTCCTGACTCCCATGAGTACCCCAAATCTGTGGTCCAGAAAAAGAAGAGCCACCTCTCCCTAGAGGGCCAGGGGACGAGTATATTTGGGGACACTTGCTCTCTAGCAAACTCAGGCAGTCACAGCTCACCCTACTCCTCCCTCTGCTCTTGCCCTGAGCTTCCAGAGAGCCTCAGGCCCACTGCACAATGAGGATGTGGCTGAGGGAACTCTCCAAGGTGGGAAGGCGCAGACAGGACCACTCACCGGCAGCACACGGGATGCGCTGATAAACGGGTGTGCTACGCAGTCTGGAGGGCGCGGGAGTAGGGGGGTGGCTGAGTGGTGGCGCCTGGCACACGGTGTGCACTCAGTGACTCTGGGCTGAGTGAGCGATCTAGGGCAGGTTCTCCACCAAGATGTCGATCACATCGCAGATCCGGACCCGTGCCTCTAGGGCGCCACTCTGCTCTTCTTACAAGCTCCCGGTGGTGCTGACGCTGCTGTCTAGGGCCACGTTCCGAGCCTCGGGGGCTCCTAGGTTGGAGCTGGTGCTTGGGCTTGGACTTCCCATCAGTTCAGGTTCAAGAGACCCCGTGACTCCAGAGGTCTCTGGCTGGTAGAGCACCCCCTTGGAAGATGAGGCTGAAGCAAATTCTCTCAAACAACCTCCTCACCAGCATCCCATCCAAAGCTGACCCTCTCCTTCAAGAGCATTCGGGCTCCCCTGGCCTTAAGTTTCTCTGGGGCTGTACAAGGACTCCCACCCCTCTATGGCATCTTCATTCTCTCTCTTTCCTCACCATCTTTGTCTGCGTTCAAACAACTCCAACCCCTCTGTCCCGGAGCCTTCCCCACCCCATCGCATTCTGACCTTAGCCTCCATATCTGGCTAATCACTGTATCATCAGACCCAAACTCTGGGCTCTGCGTTCACTAAGGACATCCCCCAGCCAGATGGCTCAGTTCTCATTCCTCTGGCTCCAAGGGCCCACACGTCCCTTGTCGCCCAGAGTTCATCACTGTGCCACCCGTCTGTGCTTCTCAGAAGCTTGAGACTCTCTAGCTGCTGTTGCTCGTTTACCCTGCAAAAGTGTGGGTCCCCATCCATGTGATAATTACTCCTTGAGGCCCTGGCACCTCCACAGTGGTCACTGTGGTCTGAAGTGGCAGCAGCCCATCCAAATGGAAATGCACAGTGGGGGCCTGCAGCTGGGGAGGGAGGTCAGGATGAGGGAGGGTGTCAAGAAGTTTTAACAGAGAGGCCATCGATTGGGCCTGATGGTAGAACCGCTACCTGAAGGGACAAGGTGACAGCAGAAAAGCAAACGCCATTTCCACGTGCCATTGCCCCTAGACCTTATCCCACCCTGGTCTCTCGTATGAGTTTCCGTAGACCTGCGTGGGACTATTTTATCATACAATACACAGTGCTCCAGCCCCTTTGTTCTCGTAAGCATCCCCTCTCCACCCTCATCATAAGCACCCTGACTGGCACCCGGCCTGCTACAAGCAGGAGATAGGTGAGCATAGTTTGATGTAGAGGGAGCAGTATTTCAGAAGCGATATTACAAGAAAGAGATAATGCTTGAAGGGGAACTACTTCGATTGCCACAGTCAGGGTTTGAAGGAGGAGCCAGAGCAGATATAGTCCCCAAGAAACCTATGATACTGCGCAACACTCAATAAAAACTTAAGATATGTATTTTTATTAGTGCATTATAGCTGTACATAATGACGGGATTTGTTGTCACATATTCCTAGATGCGCACAATACAGCAATACAATTTGGTCAATATCCACCCCGACACACACCCTTCTACCCACCTCCTCCCATCCCCTGATCCCTCGCCTCTCTTCTGGGTCCTATATTTTTCTTAAAATACTCAAGTACAGTGACATAATTCTTCTACCTATGAAGAACATTTTTATATACATGATTATAGTATATACAGTGACATACTTAGAGGTGCTTGGAATATACCTTGCTTTGTCTCAGTTCCAACATTTCCCCTTCTCCTCCCTTCCTATATTCCCTTGTTATTCTTTGATATATTTGACAGTAGGATTAAACATGTATGTTTTTGTGCAGGTGTGCAGCACAGCTTGTTCAGATATCTTATACAGTCTTGCAACTGTATCTCACAAATATTGACAAATTGCATTTTTGTTCTATGGTTCTAATACATGACTTCGTCTACGTTTCCCCCCAAGCCTGGGTTTAGCTCCAGTTCCACAAATGGAGGAAAACATTCGTCCCTGGACCCTGAATTTGGTTAACTTCACTCAGCATGATTTCTCCCATTGCCATCCATTTACCTTCAAAGGCTGCGATATTGTTGCTTCTAATTGCTGAGTAGAACTCCATTGTATATATATATCAGAGCATTTGGATCCATTCATTTAAGATACATTATTGATTGATTGATTGATCATTGATGAGTTTAAAAATCTGCAAAGTCAAGAGCCCCTAAATGTACTAACAAGGTCCCCCAACATGGTTTGGCTGGCCTGCCCCAAGTTGCCAAGGGCCGGGGCCAGGTGTTCAAGGGAAGCATTTGGTCTCCCCTGCTGTGCTGGAGAACATAAGGATGCCCACAGGCACATGGGACAAATTGGGCTCAAATTGCCATATGGCTTGGATTTCACATTTTCCAGGCCACAGTGTAATCGTTTCTACAGAGTCTAGTGCCTTGCTACAGATTGTAAATGATAAGGTCACACAGATTAGAGACCAGTTAAAAATTATAGAAGACATATGCTGTGCATTTTACTAATGAATGACCATATTCAAACATGTTCTCTAATTAATGGCAATATTTGAATGGGTCCACTAATAAATGGCAATATTTGAACGTAGCGTTGAATTTGATACCCTGTGACCAGTGCTCCATTTCTGGAAGGAGCCAAATGTTCCATAAGGTCTGGGAAATGCTGATTTGAAAGCAAAATTGGGCAGGCCCTCCAAGATGTTAAAGGAATTTTCCGAGACTGAGATTTGCCCACCAAGAGGTTTGTTTAGATGAACATTGACAGTGTGAATATTATCATCAAATCATCTAAGAGTCCCAGATTGCGACCAAATCCTACTTTAGCCTTTGGAAACAAGGAAAGCTGTGCGTCCAAAGAGGGAACTGGGGAGTTCAGAGGACAGGAATCATCACCATAGGAAATGTTCTTTAAAATGGCCCAAAAGAAGTAAGAAAGGAAGCAGGGACTTAGGGACAGAGAGTCACTGCTATAAATCGTGTCTGGTCTAGTGCCCTATGTCCCCAGGTGGGCTGCTGCTGTTAAGACACCTGACAAGCCACACTGAGGGCTGGTTCTGCCAAATTAAGGCCCAACACACAGCACAGGGCATGGAAGCTGGTGGTCCCTATCTCCTGTTTCCTCCTCTCTAACCTGGATCTCCAGTGCGTTGGCTTCCTGTGTTGAAATCCATCAAGTCTTTCCCCAGCAACCAGGCCAGCTGAGGTCAGGGTGATCATGCAGATAGCTGGCCTCACACAGCAGTAGCTGGGAAGGGACAGTGGCACTGTCACAGGGCATCCTGACCCTGGCTCAACCACATGGATAAGACTTAGTAGAGGCCCAGAGTTGTTCCTTGGCCAGGTGTATGTCTCTGTGGTTACACAACATGTACTGAAGGGTCTGGGGATGTGGATCAATGGAAAATATGCCTGGCAAGTGTGAGGTCCTGCGTTCAAATCTAAGCACATGTGTGTGTGTGCGCGCACACACACACACACACACATACACAGGTCTTAGCCAGGATTTATATGAGATTCTTTTAATGTGGTTTGACAAACAGTGATTAGCAGCACACATGTTGGGGTGGGGAAAGGAAGCAGACCTTCACATACCTTGCTCTAGAGTTCCCAAAAGCAATCCAGTTGTGACATGCACATGCCCTCTGAACCAGCCACTTCGCTTCTGGAAATGTGTCCCACAGATTCCTTTTCACACGTGCAAAATGGCAAAGGATGTTCCTGAAGCTTCACTTATGAAGGCAAAATGCAGAGAAGACCAAAGTGCTCTTCGGAGGTAGCTAGTTAAATGAACCAAGGCACAGCTATGAGCCAGAATACCCTGCTGTTCTTGAGGAAGAAAAGCGCCACTCATAGGAACTGACACTCATAGGTGCCTGTGAGATGCACCAAGTGGCATTCCAAGGTGTGGAGCACAGCACAGCGTGTGCTATTTTACAGACTATTCTGTGTCTGTCTGCATGCTTGAACGTGTGAGACGCTTCTGAAACCATGCACAACCAACAGGTCACAGCGGTTGTCTCTGGGAAGCCTTGCAGCTGACCAGGGAAGAAAGGAGCCTTAATTTCCACAAGCATCTTTTGATGCATGCACGTGCATTATCCATTCAAAAAGGCATGTTTTTAAAAACACATGACTATGCAAATTATATTTCAATAAAGCTGTTAAAGAAAAGGAAAAATAAAGGTCCAATAAACATCTTCCAAAAAAATCCTATTTTGAGGCAGAAAAACAATTACAACATCCTTGTCCTTAGCCGTAGATTGATCAGCCCAGGTCCCAGCAGTGCCATTGCCAGGAGCATGCCCCACCCCTCCACAGTATTTGAGAAGCCCGTGCTCAGCTGCAGTTCTGGTTGGGTCTGCTGCAAGAATCTGGGTCTTCATTGTGAGTCCCAGGTTCTGGGACAGATGCTGATCACATTTCCACCACGTCACACAGCGGCATGTGAGTTAAGACTGACCACAGGAACACCGGACAGGTGCTCCCCCGTCCTTGATGAGACAGATGACATGTCAGAAAAGGACTTTTTGGAGGACCTTGAAGAGTTCCCTTGAGTGGAAATTAAACCAAGGAAAGTGAGGACCATTTCAAGGTAGCAAACCTAAAACAAGTGCAACTTTGGAGACACAAGGTGATTGATGTTACCATATTTTGTAGAAATCTAGGTGGCATTGTTTAACCATCCTTGAGCATTAGTTTTAAAAAAATTAAGAAATACAGAGTAATCTGAGCACCTAGCTATGTCCAACCTCCTTAAAATTATTTATTTAGCCATTTGGAGATTGCGCATAAAAGATCGTCTTGGGCTGTTTGCTTTAATGCCTGGCACAGTTTAAGACCACAGGATTCCGTGATTTTAAGATGTTGTGCACTTGACAAGAAATAATTTCACTGTCTTCTGTTGCAAACCACGTTTTAGCGCATTATTACCTAACACCATTTCCGCTCTGTGACATTGTCTTGTCAAGTTTTGCATGCATCAGCGGCTGGTCACCCCACTGGGAGCCTTACTCTTCTGATAGTTATTTTTAACACATTGAGACTGAACTCACAGGACTCTGCCGCCACCTTCAGGAAAGTCATGTACAGAAAAGAATCCTATTTCTTCTGTCCCCAAAGAAGTACAAATGTGTGCTTGGTGCGTTTGATGTTTCCCTTGACTACAGTGAGGGGTCCTAAGATGGTATTTGATTCTCCTGTTCTTTAACACAGAACTTCACAGCTTCAAAAGAACAATAAATAGCACATAATAGAATGCTTTCATAACAGTTGCAGACATGACAGAAAACAGGCACAAAGAAGTTCTGGCTTTCATATAGAGATCCTTCGACTTTAAGGATTAAAATCACATTTTAAAGGATCATCACTTGTAGGCACCAACCTGCTCAACTGCATTGATCAGCAGTGCCTTGAATGTCCTGATTGCAGTGGAAACTGTTCCTCTGGAGCTTTCTCATGCTTCCAAAGAGAAAATGTACATGCATCTCCTTTTGAAGGTGTCCATTATGGGCATGTGAGAAATCAGACTCAAATATCAATCAAGTAGACAGCTCCGTTGACATGGTATTGACAGAGGGACATGATGGACAGTTCCCATAGCTCCCTGGCAGCAGGATTGTCTAAGGGGATCGACAGTGACATACCCCTGTGTGCATACGTGTGAGCAAAAGAGGCCACTGTCCCCTGCCATAGGCAGTCTCACCCTGTGGGGAGAGTTCCCAACATCCTCGCTTCTCTGAGACTTTCACACAACCACAGTTATCATCAGCATGCTGGGAAGCCCTTTAATTAACAGGGTGCTCTCTGTCACCTTGTGTTTCCATAGAACTGTGTTGCTTAGAAAGCCCTGGAGTCCTATGAGAAAACTATCTGTTGTTTTCCATGCACCGAAAGATGCAAAATCCTAAACCAAAAAGCTGCTAGGATCACAGGATAGTGAAGAAGGGCCTTGTCACCAGGTCTCTCTGACTTCAAAGATTCTATTTTTATTTTTACTTCTTTAAAAGAGAGAGAGAATCAATTTTTATTGAGGTTTTCACAAGGCTTTCGTTGCTCTGACACGTAGTTGCGGATGTGGGTGCTGGGGTTTGAACCCGTGCACTTGTGCTTGCCAGGCAAGCGCCGTAACCACTGAGCCACTGCTCCAGCCCCCTAAAGATTCTGTTTTTAAACACTACACTATGTCTGATTGTTTTAAATATACCTAGGGCTGGAGCAGTGGCTCGGTGGCTTTGGTCCAGATGTTTACATAGTACTTATATTTTATCATAATGACAAAACACCAGGCTTGTGATGATCTGATGTCACTGAAGGGTAAGAACACAGTCCCCACTCTCACGGGGACCACCTCACATTCATGAGTCAACGTCCAATAGATGCTGCCGATCACTGTGCTTCTCTCAGATTTTAAAAATTCGCCTGTGAGCTTGGTGTGGTGCCCCAGGGTGCCTTGGTGCTTAGCTTGAGAATTGAAGCCCTAAGCATTTATACAAGTGCCTTGTTGAGAGTCTGGAGTTCTGGATAATGTGATTAGAAACCCCAAATGAGACCTTCTCGTTACTTCCCCATGTGTCCCCCGGAAGCACCCACTGCAGGATGCAGCTCAGAGCAAAAGCACATAGTGAACGCTCTCCTGTCGCATCGAATCGTGCCAGCAGGTTCCCGCAGCACATCCTGAAGCAGCGAGGCTTTAGTTCACGCACCCTTTGTTTTCTGTTATTTCTTTGCAGTACCAGTGAGAAGGAATTTAATGTCTCTGTGTCAGGAAAATCTTATTTATTCTGACAAACCGATCAACCTGCGGGGTGTGCCTCCGCCGTGAAACCGATTTCATGTTTCATCCACTGGCTGATAAGACGTGAAGCCCTTTCGCTGTCATGCCAGGAGATGGGGCTTGCTCCCCAGCTCGCAGCAAGATTGCACCCCGAGCCCTTGACGGCTGAACCCTGCAGTTCTCAACAGAGCATGCAGGGCTGGGCCGGAGGTGAACCACAGCCCTGCAGAGACGCTGCAGGAGGAAACGCTAGGACGGACCCCTATTCAATTCACCACGTGCGCCTTCAGTTCTGAGAGAACAGCATCCCAGACCAAAACCTGGCGTGCTTGTGAGAAACACGCCCACCTATGCAAACCCAAAACAGGAACCAGGAGCCTCAGGAAGAGCAGAAACAAGGCTCTACTAACAGTCTTGCAAGACGGGTGTCGAGGAACAGGCACCCCAGGCTGTCGCTAACAGCATAGCACACAAGGTCCCTGCCCCGGTTTCTCCCTGGCTGGGTACTTTGGGGTGCACTATCTTCCCTAATGTCGAATGTCGCCTAGATTTTACTATCTCCTATTGGGTTATTTAAAGACATGTTCCACCTTGTTCCCACCTCCCTCTTCTCTGGTGGCAGGAAGGAAACCTTTCTGGGGTTGACTGGAGTTTATCTTTGATAATCAGGTGGCCCCTTCCCCCCACCTCCTGTTTGTCAAGGGGCTGTGAATCTGTCACACTCAGGTGCTAACTGCTGGTGACAGTTCTATTTCCTCTTCCGTTGATTTTCTTACATCTCAGTAATTTTACATTTAAGACTAAATGTTGTGCTCTGAAAATGGACCTCCAAGACGTGGAAAAGTGTGCAGCTTGAGCATCCCTAACCTGAATTCCAAGCACTCCAAAACCTGAAATTTTTTGAGCACTGATCCCATTCCACAAGTGGAAAACTCCACACACATGACAGACCACAGTCCAAACGAGGCTAAACCACTGTATAAAATCACCTTCAAGCTGTGTGAGTATGGCATATGCAAAGCAAATGAATTCATGTATCGGGTTTCTCATTATGTATGTGCAAATATCCAAAGATTTGAAAAAATTCCGAACTTGGAAATGCTTCTGGCCCTAGCAGTTGGGACAAGGGATACTCAGTCAGTACCCCGAGGCTCAGTTGTGGCATCTCTCTATAGAGAGACTTTTGCGTTATAAAATGCTTTCCTTTTCTGTTTCTGATGTCCTGAGATTGAAATGATTTTCAGATGGGTTTTTAAACAGGAAAGTGGACGTGGGGAGGAGAGAAGCGTGTTCACACGGGAAGACAGCAGGAGGGGCGGCGCGTTGGAGGGCTGTTCCTCCTGGGTTAAGGAGGAGCAGTGATTCTTTGGGAATGAAGCTGGTGTCGTCCATATCTTACCTGTTTTGTTTTAGTTTTTCCGCTCATGTTAGGCTTGTCTTTAGCAAAACGGAGTGGAATGCCTGGCTGATGCCAGGGACTGCCAGCCTGAAGCCTTTGGAACCGCTCTAAGGGCTCTAGATGTCGGGCAGCTCTCCAGGGTGACTCTTCTGGGTGCCTCGGTGTCAGGGGAGGGAGGACACCTCCAGTGTGTCATAGTGCAGCCCCACACCCCGGCCACCGCAGGTACCTTGGACGGCTGGCGATGTGAACGTGTGACAGACCGTCTAGAGGGCTGGTTAGCCCAGACACACAGCCTTGCGTGAAACCCAGCAGGCAGCCCTGTCTCTGTGCCCCTCTTCGTAAGATGAGGAGTGAGGGCAGGGGATCCGTCGGTGTCTCTGTTGTGTGGTGTGGGATGCTGAAAGGAGCTCTGTGCGTGGTAGGGTGGAAAGACCCACGCGAACCCCTCTGCCGTACTAAGCACCAAACTCTGGGGCTTCAGCGACAGAAACGCATTTTCTCACAATCCTGGGGCTGGAAGTCTGAGGCCAAGGTATCTTCAGAACTGGTTTCTGCTGGCATCACCCCTGGCGTGCAGAGGGCTGCCCCATCTGTGTTTCCTGGTCATCCCCGAGTCCAAGTCCTGTCTGTGTTCTCATCTCCTCCTCCTCTAGGGACACCAGTCACATTGGACCAGGGGTCCACCTGATGACCTCTTTTTACTTGAAATGCCACTGTCAAGGCCCCATCTCCAAATGCAGTCACATTCGGAGGTATTGAGGGTTCAGAGGGAGGCACAATTCAGCCTACAATAGCCTGTTTCTTTTCATAACGGGTTTTCAATACAAAATAAGTCCGTTGACGCAGACACAGAAATCTCCATATATAAGCAGACGCTGAATGTGAAACTCTGGGACGAAGTTGCGTTCCCTGTATTCTAACACCAATAACACTTGGCTACAAGTATTCATTTGCATTGCTATCTCCTCTGCTGGGCTGGATGCATCTGGAAGAAAGCAACTGTGGCTCATTCCTCTTTGTAACCCTGCTACAGTGCTTGGAACACTCTTTAGTAAAGAGTGAACAATGCTGTCAAAATGTAACTGGATTTCTTTTTGCAAAAAAGTAATTTGGCATAGAAACCATCTCACAGGTGGGAGGAAAGGATATAATGAGTTTGGAAAAGGGAAAACGTACTATGGCCGCATGCGACTGAATGTTCCTGACACACGGTGTTCTTTTGCAGTTTGTCTTTTGCCGGGACTGTAAGGAAGAGTACCATGAAGGCGAATGCAGCGCCCTGGCGGAGGCCTCGGGAGCAAGCGCACAGGTACACAATGCCCTGCTGTCCCTTTCCAAGGGGCTCGGGACCCTGGTGGGCAGGAGCTGCTTCCTAGAGGTCCTCAGGAGCTTCTCTCTGAAAGCCTAGGAGCAGACTGGTAGCGACAGCCCTGGGGACCGTATACACTTCCCACTGGCTGCAGCTGTGGCTCACTGGTACTGTCCACATCTCCAGAGAGAAGGGCTCAGCGTGTGGCTCAGCAGGGAAAGGATCAAAGTTCAAAATTCCAAGCACGGTTTCCTCTGCGTGCCTATTCCTTTCACACCACCATAGAGGAGGAAAATCGGAAGCTTCTCAAGGTGGGGACTGTCTGTACAGAGCTCCTAGAACGTGGTGGGATGGCATTTGCAGCACTGTCGTGAACCATGTTAAAGTGTCCCAGTCCTGACTGAGTAAAGATCGTGTTTCCCCAGCCTTACTTTCCAATGTGCTGCGCCACGCTCGGGGAAATGCAAATGTGTTTTCCTCTATTTATTAATTATGATCAACCAAATCTTAGGGGAAAGATGTAAAAAGCTCCACACAGTGGATGAATTTGCTCATTATTTTTCTCTTAATATAGATGTTAACAAGGGCCTAACCACTAAATCTATGCAGATAAATCCTCTAGTCGTTTCATTGATAAGAACATAGTTCTAGAGCATTTTAATTTTATAATGGAGAATGTTAAAGACCTGAATGATCTGAAATCAGAGCATAAAGAAGCACATCTCTATAAGGTATTCTGCAGATGTGTTTACCCAATATTAGCATAACTAAATGAATGCAATTAGTGAATTGGGTCTTCTCAGCAGCTCCGAAATTGGTGGCCATAGGCATATCAGGACTTTAGAAATGAGCTGTCATTTCCATGGCAGAGGGATAAATGTTCCTTGATTTATTTTAGCTCAGGGACATTCGAATGCAAGCTCTCTAGTACTTACAGCAGGGGGGATAGTGGCCCTGGGCCTTGCTGCCCTGGGGTCATTGCAGCCAGGAAGACAAACCAGGGTTCTGGAAAATGGGATTGGTCTCGCAGTTCTCAGCACATGCTCTTTGGGTTCAAAGGCTTCAGAGAAGCTGGCTTCTATTTATTTAAAAACAGTACAGAAAGATGAGGAGAGTATTCCTGCCCTCACCCTGACCGGGCACCTCACTGTCCCTATAATCCCATTCATTCTTCATTCATGAAGAACCAACAGGCCAACCAAACCTTGATGCTGAAGTTTTCTGTTTTGGTTTTTGTTTTTGTTTAAGAGAGAGAGAGGGAGAGAGGAAGATAGAAAAAGAGAGAATCAATTTTTTTTTCTTCTGGCCTTTGTTTCCCCCACACTTCACTGTGTACCTGGTGCTGAGGTTTAATCCAGGTCCTCACACATGCCAGCAAGTGCTCCAACCACTGAGCCACCGCTCCAGCCCCCTGAAGTTTTTTTTGTTTTGTTTTGTTTTTTTGTTTTTTTAAGAGAGGGGACAGTGAGGGAGAGAGAAATAGAGAAGCAATTTTTATTTAGTTTTTCATGTGACTTTCATTCATTGGACACTTTGTTGTGTACATGGTGCTGGGGTTTGAACTTGCGTACTCGCGCGTGCCAGGCAAGCGCCGTAGCTACGAAGCCACCGCTCCAGCCCCTGAAGTTATTATTTTAATGTCACTAAACCTTAATGTTCAACTCATAAAAATGGGGAAAAGAAAGTGAAAGACGACCTTGAGCACAAATGGCCGAGTTCAAGGAGCTGTGTCCAGCAGCGTGGATTAGCACATGTTAATGGAGCATCAGCTGGGTCGCTAGCCTCCCCGGCAAAATGTAGTTGATACATTGCCCTTCAGAGGCTTTCTGGGAAGCCACGGGGGAGACTTGCAGGAACAGGAATAATTACAGCAATCTGCCACACCAAAGCTTAGCAAATACGACTCATCTCACCTAGAGGAAGCATCTTAGGAAAGAGTAAAGCTGCTTCAACCGGGCACTGCATGGGCAAAGGTGCAGGCCAGGGCCTCTCCATGTAGACGCTGCCAGCAATCCTGCCTCCCAAGCCCAAGCCACAATACAGTGCTTAGACATTTAGTGGATGCTTGTGGCGGGACGGCAGCATCTTTACTGAAAAAGACATTACTTCATTTGATAAATATGTCTTAAAACACCTCTGATATGTTAGGCATTGTTCCAGGCCCTGGAATTAAACAGCAAGATAAAGTCCCTACTCTCGTAGCTTCTCCATTACTCCTTTAGATCACACAGGGTTGAACAAACAATCCATTCAAGAGGAATTCCAGGCCAGGCTTAGCCCACAAACAATGCAGGGTGAGGTGGCCCTGCCTAGACCTCCCTCCCTTCCAGCCTCAATGACAGAGCCAGCCTCCAACCTCTTAAAAACAAAAGAAACCAGCCAGCTGACCTGGAGCAAAAGGTCCACAATATCACAAGGGTCCACCTCCGCAGAGAAAAGAATGTGGGGTTTTGCTGCCATATTTTCTGAAGTCGCTAATCCTTGAGGCTCCATAGCAAAGGGAGTCCACCTCTGATGGGCACATGAGGGGGACTGGTAGAGGCAGTGAGCCACAGCAGTGGGTCAGGGTCACAAGGAACAAAGTCACTGGGCCAGAAGGGGCAGGTGGAGAAAATGGTGAACTCAGGAGCTGGAGCTGCAGAGAAGGGCCTAGTGCCAGGAGGAGTGATCACAGAGGGTCCAGCATTGCCACAGATGGACTCGGAGCAGGACAGGAATGTAGACAGACATCTTGACTCCTCTCTCCCACCTTCTGAGCTCTTCCTAATGTCTCCTGCTGGCCAGATCCAGCTGAAATCCATCCACAGGGACCCTGGGGACACAGCTCAAGAAAGTCAGCCCTCGAGCTCAGGACAGAGGAGGGAAAAGAAGGCAGAAAACCCTGCACATGCTCTGTAGACCAATTTACCGGGGCTCCAAAGTTTTCTTATTTCAACACTAGTTGCTGAACCCAGCAAGCTATGTCATCAAACTGCAAGACCTGGATCCAGTTGGTAGTGGTTTTACTTTAGTGAAAGCCCTTACTTTCTGTCCCCTGCATTACTCTCAAACAGCAGTGATCTGATGGAAGGTGGCCTCAGCAGTTCCACTGACCTTTGAAAGGACCACACTCTGCACCTCTAGCAATTCAAAGCTCATCCCGCCCCCATGGAACTGCAGACTGTAGAGGCTAGTTCAGGTCAGAGTTCTGCTGACACAGCCACAGACCCTTGCTGGTCCTCTCCCCATCTTCTTTTTTATTCAATTCACTCTCAAGGTTCTTGCTATTAGCCACTTGTGACTGCTCTCCAACGCTCTTCCCTTCAGAGTTGATTGGTTTCTGTTCTTTGATATCACCCAGGCAAGTCATTTCCCCTGGGCCCCAATCAACTTTTCCAATCAATTTGGCAGCTTGACCCAAAATTTAATGCATTTTTTGATTAATGCAATAATTTTTTTCAAAAAAAAAAAGCAAACTCAAAAATTGGTTTAAAATTGATTTTAAAATATTGAACAAGCTGTAAGTTGAAAGTGCTGAGAGTTTGGGAAATCAGTGACAGAAGATCGATCCATCACAAGCTAATGAGACCCAGTCCTGTGTGCTTCCTCTTGTTCTTGCCTGCTTGTCCTCCCCTGTTCTGTCCCTGCCCACATCCCCCAGAGGCTTTCTAATACCTAACCACTTGCTCTTTCAAACCACATAAATCGATTCTTTCTCCCAGTAGTTCTAAGTTGTTGATGCTATTACTGTCCCAATTTAACAGAAGGGCAAACTGAGACTTCTGGTGTTTAGTGACAGCCACAGGGGAAATCTGTCTCAGTGGCTATACTTGATCACTGTTTTGGAACAGTGACTGCTCTTTCTGGTTCATAATTCTCCTGTGTGGGTCTGGAGCAGTGGCCCAGCGGTTAGAACACTTGCCTGGCATGCGTGAGGACCCAGGTTCAAACCCCAGCACCATTTACACAACTAAGTGTTGGGAAAACTAAAACCGGATGAAAAATCAATAAAATTGCTTCTCTCCTTTCTCTCTCTCTTTAAAATAATAAAATAATTGTGTCTAAGAGGAATGTGCTCAACCCCGTCCTCAAGAACCACCCTAGATGTCTCCTCCTCCGTGAGGCCGCCGGCCCACTCCCCTGCCTCCTCCAACCTGAGACAACCAGCCATCTGTTCCACGCCTGCCACTGAAGATTTGTTGCTGCTTTCTTCACAGAAGACTGAGCTTTGCTAAGGCAAAGGGTTTGCACCTGTCCATCTGCACCCCCCAGGGCCGGCACACAGTAGGTTCTCATTGAACACTGCTTGATGAATGACCGCTCCCTCTCCCATCCCATGCCTCTCTGAGAAGCTGAGAAAGCACTCTAAAAGAATGGGCAGTCACTTCCAGGCAAGTCTCTGTCTCAGCAATCTTTTGCATCATTAGAGAAAGTAAGATTCCCACAGTAAAACACAGTGCCCTCCACTGACCTCCTGAACTAGAAGAACAAAGCCACCATCTTACCCGAGATAAAAATGGCCCTGTGCTTGTTCACTAAGCACTGCCAAAAGCACCCTTTTGTTCGTCCTCCTCACGTTTTGTGATAAGCTACAGGCAGGACAGTGGCCACTCCAGCCCAGGGGAGCAGCAACATGTGTGCATGTCAAGTCTTGTTCCTGCCACCCTGAATTTCGAAAAAGAGACCAGACCCCTAAATGAGCAGAACAAGCTTGACTCAAATCAGGGAACTGCCAATATTTTGATAAGGACACAAAGATATAGTTCACTTTTGCCTTTCCTTTCCTTTTTTTTTTTTTTTTTTTTTAGAGAGAGAGGGACAGTGAGAGAGAGAGAGAAATAGAGACTCGATTTTATTTAGTTTTTCACAGGGCTTTCGTTGCTCCAACACTTCGTCGTATACGCGGTGCTGGGGTTCGAACACATCCTCGTGCATGCCAGGCAAGTGCCGTAACTGCTGAGCCACTGCTTTACTTTAAAGCAGTAAAAACCAAAGCAAATCAAAACAATGCCTGATCACACAATTATACACAGCCCCAAGACAGAGTCTGTGGCAAACCTTGGCATGTGTGGCTTGTTGAAAGGAGCAGCTCCACCAGCTCCTAAGTCCCGTCAGTGTGTGCCAAGCAGAAATGTGGGCCAGTGTCAGTCAGCTTGCCATCACTATGATGAAATACCTGAGATGCATAACTTATAAAGAGAAAAGGTTGGATTTGCTTCAGATTTGGAGATTTCAGTCCAACATCAGGTAGGGTGAGCTGCGGTCCATGCAGGGGAGTGTGCACCAAGGCAAATTGTACCTCGTGACCAGGAGGCATAGAAAGAAGAGGGATAGACCAGATAGTAATACTGTCGGCCCCAGTGACCTAGGGACAAGTCCCCACCTTGGAAAGTTTCTGCCACCACCCAATGGCAACAGCACGGGGACCCAGCCTTTACACATGGGCCCTTTGAGCGACGTGTAGCAGGGCCCAATGGTACCAGACTTACCAATTCATTTTTTTTTATCTTTAGTAGCTTCAAATCTGTGTGTTTATAATATCTAACACAAACATGTATTTTTAAATGTTAAGAATTTTTTTAAAAATTTAAACATACCTGTCTGGGTCTATTCTTGCAGCTAAAAAAAAGAATTACTGGAGACTGCATTACTTAGAAAGAACCGCAATGTACTGGCTCACAGCTCTGGGGCTGGGAAGGCTAAGAGCCAGGGACCAGCGGCTGCAAAGGGTCCTTTTACCACATCTTCCCACGGTGGAAGGTGAAAGGGCGAGAGGGACAAAGACAGTCCCTTACAGTGGCACCAACCCCACCCGTGAGGGTGGATCCTCATGGCTTTGTGTCTTAAAGACCCCCTCCAATTCTGTCGCAAGCAATTAATTCCACACAGGTTTGGGAAGAGACAAGCATTCAAACCTTAGCAACATGGGTAGGTGGGATTCTGGTGTGTGTTACACACCCTGCGTAGTGTGCCTTGGAACCGTGTTCCACCTACTTCTTCGTTTCTTCTGACCAATGGGAAGAAGAGGAAATAAGAACATTGCATAAGTATTTACAAAGTATCTGTTAGGTGCACTTGGTGCATTAGCCAAGCTAGAGCTGGCCTCTGACATCATGGAGCTTGTGATGGAGAGAGGGAGCTTAGGAGGCTACGATGCCTAGAAGTGGCACCCACTCTTCTGAGGGATTAAGGAAGTGAAAATTGAGACTTTGAAGGATAAGCTGTCCAAGCACAGAAGGGACCTGAGCGGGAAAAGAACAAAATACACAGAGTTCTGGAGATGAAAGGGAACAGCATGTTCAGTGACGGGGAAAAAGGCCCGCTAGATTGTGGCGTGAAATGGCAGTGGGGAAGCAAGCAGGGGCCAGCAAGGCCTTGCAAGTCCCAGAAGGGCAGAGGAAAGCATCACAGGACTCCAGGAAGACCAACGTCACAGGACTGGTGTTTTTCAAGATCACTCGCTATAAGAGCACATGTAGGGACTCGTGATAGGCCGCGTCCTCCGGTGGACAGCTCTGAGGCTCTTGGGACCCCCTGCAGAAGGTGGCTACTGGAGGGTTTGCTTGGGACACATTGCAGAAGGTGGCTACTGGAGGGCTTGGGGATGGCAGAGGAAGAAAGCAGGGCTGGCCAGAGAGAGGAGAAGGGCGAGGCGGGCGCAGGGTCCTGAGCAGCTGTGGAGCTGGGATGGTCCTCCAGAGCTGCCCTGCACCTGGGAAGGAGGCCAGGATTGCTTCTGGTGGGCTGCCCTGCCCTCCACCCTGCCCCCAGGAGGGAGCACGGCCTGGGGTGAAGGTTCTTCCTGAGGCTGAGGGCAGCTCCTAGATAGGGACTTGGCAAAGAGCATGGCCAGCAGCTGGGTGCCTCGGTCCTGGAGGGGGACTAGTCAGTCTCAGTGACCACTACAGTGCACCCCGATGTTGCTGAGATTTCCTTCATAAGATAGGGAACAGACTCGGGAGATTCGCAAGTGGAGGTTGGGGGGCAAACCAGAGCTCACACTGCCGCGACGGTCTGTGGTTGCAGCTGACCCCGGGGGTGCCCCTTCTTACCACTCTAGTTTCCTCTTGCTCTCATCTGGTGGGGTGGCATGGACGCTCACCCCTGATGGACCCCCATTCCCAGTTGTATACCATTCTAAAGCCATGACAACTAAGTGTGACTACGTGTTGTTAAAATCGGGCAAGGATCAGCAGAGAGGCCAGTGACCAACTGTACCCCACCATCTATATACCCCATTATACAACCATAGCCCCCTGCTCCTCATGATCAGTTTTCCCTTCCAGGCCTGTTAGCCGCTTAGCAAATGGAGCACAAAGTGATCAGATGGCTGCAGGGACCTTAAGTCTACTAGAACTCTCCTGGGTTCTCTGGCAGACGTGTTCTCCCAGTGGAAGCCAGGCCTCTGCATCTGCAAGGCCAGGCTGCACCGGGGGCACAAATCCCCAAGCGGGGACCTTCCCACTGCACCTTGATTCCTGAACCATTGTCACCTGGTGGTTGGAGATATGGAATCCTATGGCGGCTGCTGGCTTGGGGCCTGAGCTTCGTCTTAGAGGCCAGCAACCCCTCTCACAATGAGGCTCAGCTGCAGGCTGGTCCATCCCTCCCTTTACTCCAAGGCTTCTGGGAAGTATGACATGGGCAGGACCAGGGTCCTCCGTGGTCCACCATGACATGCCCTTTGCTGTGAGTGTCTTCAGTACAGTGCAGTGTTACACAGGCTCCTGCCAGCCCTCAGATGGTACAGCTGCCTGAGGCTCTGCCGTCAGGAGAAGCAAACCCATGCCCATGACAGGAGTCAGCTTCTTTCCAGGGCCTCACTGTGGTCAACATGACCTCAGCTGGCTGTTTGGTCTCCTTGAGATGAGGCCACACGAATGACTCAGTGCTGGTCTTTGTTGACAGCAACGTGGACATGGGCAGTGACGGCAGCAATATCAGCCTTAGTGAGGAAATGCCTGAGCGGTAGAGCCTGGACAGGGGCTCCATCTTGCTTTCAGCCCACCCCACCCTTTCCTGGGGATGGAGCCCAGGGCCTTGTGCACTAAAGAAGTGCTCCACTCCACTCCTGAGCTCCCGGCAGCCCTGAGATGGCTCTCAAGGGCTAGAGGTCCAGCTTCTGCTTGCGTTCTGTGTTTGGATGCAAGCTCCATCCCCACGAGGGTGAGTGAGACAGACTGAGGGATTCCTGGATTGTATCTGGGTCAAAACCCATCAGCTGCCCATACTCCTGGTGGCTGGGGACACCCAAACCCCAGTCCCATGACTCAAGAGGCACACGGGGACTGGCAAAAGCTGGCGGGAAGCTTGAAGCCAAAGCCACACAGTGGCCACAGAGCCTGGCAGCAAAGGAGAAGGAAGGCTGGGGAGCGGTGGACTAATGTTGATGCTTGGATTTCTGACTTGGTGGCAAGCGGTGCCGTTCACTGGAAGAGTGAAAGCAGAGTTTCCAGGGAGCGATGACAGTTCCTCATGGGAAAGCAGAAGGCAGTGGGCATGTGTAGGGGGACAGGGAGGCCTGTTAGACAGCAGCCTGCCCCACAAGGACCCACCCGGCCTCTGAAGGCCCCATGCTCCACACTGGTAACCAAAGGTCAACGTGGGTCCTGGCCAAGCACCAGCACATTGCTCGTACCCCTGGCAGACCCTAACGCCGACCCGGGTCTCTTCTCTGGGTCCCTCCCTGTGCTTGAGAAACTGCTCTTTTTTCTGGGCCTCTCACTTCAGGAGCAGCACCCAGCCCCGCTGCAGTGGGTGCTCTCTGCAAGCCCGCCACCAGGAGCCTCCCTGGAGTCGTCCACACGTCCTCAGCATCTCCCGATCCCTCCCATCAGGGACCCCAGAGGTCAACCCTTTCCAGGTTCTTTCCCAAAGCCCCCCTCAGGAGTGACTTGGGGTGTCCCAAAGTCCTCCATTCCAGAGGGCCTTAGGATCTGGCACTTGCTCAAAGCCGTGCCCTGTACACAAGAGGTCGTCACCAAGCCATGAGAACACCCCAGGAATGTGGGAAATGTGCCTAGAAGCACGTTGTCACACACACCTGTGTGCTCACACACCACACAGAACATACCACACGCATACCCCACCCACATGCACACCCATTCACACCACACACATGCGTGTCCCACACGCTACACTGCTACATGCATTCACACCACACACACCACACCTACATGTCATGCACACACCGTATATACTGCATACTACACGCAAACCCTCGCACACGTACAAATATCACACACCACACATTCACAACACACGAAGCACATCACACAGCCCACACACTACACAAATGCTACAGACCACGTACCTACCATACACAGCACGTAATAACACTCAGACCACACCCGGGCCTGTGCGCAGGTGGCACGCCGCGCCCGGAGCGCGCACACGAGCCCAGGGCGGGCCTCTGCAGGGGCGGCGGGAGCGGCTGCAGAGCGTCGCTGGCCACCAGAGGGCGCGCGAGCCCTTGCGAAGTACAGCGCCCAAGGGCCCTGAGCCCGGGATCCATCCCCGCCCCTTGCTGACGGGCGTAACTGGGTGTCAAAAACAACTTAAAGTGACCCCGGGGACCCTGGCTCCAGCCCCGGGCGCAGACCACAGGGCACGGCCCCAGCCATAAGCTGCATTAGTGGGTAGGGACAGCGGCCAGGGGCAGCCTGTGTCACTGCACTGAGTGCGGTGGCCTTCACCGGAAAGTGCTAGTCCGCTCTAAGGAGGCCCTAGCCGGTCACTCCGGGCCAATGCAAGCACCAGGCACAATGATCAAGTCCCCTGCGCAGCCCTGAAAATAAATCCTCCCTCTTTCCTGTACGGTCTGTTTCTGCACAGCGCTGGCTGATCATCTGTAAGTGACCGTGACGTCCTGGCTCAGCCTGTTTCCCTCCTGACATAGGACGGTGGAGTCGGGATTGCGAGAAACAACTCATGCAGGTGCCCACCTCCTGGACCCAGCAACCAGCATGAGCACACACCCGTGGGCCCCACCCAAGGCCTGATCCAGAAACTGGGGCAGAGGACCCCACCCAAGCCCTCCTGCGCTACTGATGCCCGCCCTGGCCTGAAAGCCACCATTCTGCCGAGGAAGGCCCGCAAGGAGGGATCTTCCTTGTTTATCTGTCTCCTCTCTTCCACTCATGTCCCTAGTATCCTGGACAATGCCTGGCCCATCTGAAGGACCCAAAAAATGCCTGTCGCGTTAAAGAATTTCCTACCAGCTGTAACAAAAATAAGTGTCTACTTAGTGGCACTCCACCGTAGGCAGAGGACAGCTCTCCCTCCACCCTCACCTGCTGGTCCTGTTGGTAAGGCTTCTTTCTGTTCCAACTGTGTCTCCCTTCATCATCCTAGTCACTGATGACCTAAGAAAGCAGAGACCCGGAGATCATCTTGATAAAAAAAAAAAAAAAGTGATCTTTTCTTTCTTGCTCAAGTGCAGATCGTCTCCTCACTCATTGTGATAGCAGCTGACAACAAGTACTGTAAAAAATTCCCAGTAAATGGCACCTATTATCTTGCTACGTAAAATTTGTGTTGTTCTGTTGCCCCCATCAGTTTCAAACTAGCTCCATAGACATTATTTACTTCCCTGGCCCTTTATGGAGCGTCTGAGGCCCCGAGGCGCAGCACTGTTTAGATCTGATCTGTGGCACTTGGAACACATTCCCCCATAGCAGAAATTGAAAGTACTGCCTAAGCTGCACCCTGAGCGTAGCCCGGGAAGTTTGGAACTTGGTGGAAAAAGTTTAGCCTTGTGTCCACCCATCCTTCAACTGGACTCTCCACTAAATCCCAGCACTCTGATGATTTCTTTCTTTCAAAAAATCAAGTTCAATACATACACACACATTCCTCCAAAAGAGATAGTGACAAAAGAATGTTGAGGACAACCAAACAAGTGGCGGGGACATCCTTCGACCCACGCTAGCGTCCTTGATGAGCCCCTGGAAAGTGGTGACTTTTCTTTCTCACCAGCAGGGCTTGGGCTGCTCACAAGCAGGAGGGTGTAACTGGCCAGGCTGCTCTGGAGCCGTCCCAGGCGCTGTTTGACAAGTGGGTGTTAACTGGGGGTTTGACTCTGATGAGGAAAGTGAGATTTGAAAGCTGGGTTCCCCTGAAAAGACCCGTGCTGAAGTAAGCCCCCTACCCTTTCAGTGATGTCCTTTTGGGGAAATAGCTGTAAGTTGACTTTCAGGATTAGAATACTCTTGTCCGCATATAGGCTACTCAGGAGTCACGAGGAAGTTTCCTGAAGCAGGAAAGGTAGCGTATAGAATCATTCTCTCGAGTTGTTGTGGCTTGTGTGTGCATTAACAGTATCTCCTAGGCACAAATTTCACTTTTAAAACCACTGCGAGGACGCTGATTTGCCTACATTTTAGTAGAGACTTAAGGCCACTCCAGAAGTTCCCAGAGCGTTCAGGTTGCCCATCTCTATATTGTAATGTGAATGTGGCTCGCATCCAGGACACAGGTGCTCTGTGTTTTCCTACCTCCTCGAAACGACCCTTGTGAGGCGGGAGCTACATTTATCACAGGCTGCAGGCGAGCCGAGACTTAGGTCAGGGCTTCTGTGCAAGGGTGCGTGTGACAAGCAGAGGAACCCGATGTGGCACCTCCTCGCCTCTTCCCGTGATGTGGACATCTCTAGCACACTGGGAACTCATCACTACTTAGAGCAAGAACAATCACCCCTTCTTGACCTGTGGGTTACCTGTTGGCCAGTACTTGACCTTGTGGAGGCAATCTGACTGCCTCTCTCTCTCCCTTTCTCTCCCTCTGCCTCTCTCTCTCTTCCTTTGTCTCTGTCTCTCCCTCTTCCTCTGTATCTCTCTTCCTCTGTCTCTGTCTTTCCCCCTCTCTCTCTCCCTCTGTCTCTGTCTCTCCCTTTCTTTCCCTTGCCTCTGTCTTTCTCTCTTCCTCTGTCTCTCCCTCTGTCTCTATCTCTCTTTCTCTCCCTCTGCCTCTGTCTCTCTTCCTCTGTCTCTCTCTCCCTCTGCCTCTGTCTCTCCCTTTCTTTCCCTTGCCTCTGTCTTTCTCTCTTCCTCTGTCTCTCCCTCTGTCTCTGTCTCTCCCTTTCTCTCCCTCTGCCTCTGTCTCTCTCTCTTCCTCTGTCTCTCTCTCCCTCTGTCTCTGTCTCTCCCTTTCTTTCCCTTGCCTCTGTCTTTCTCTCT
>PVKS010013399.1:0-50939 GCA_004027875.1 Aplodontia rufa | reverse complement strand
AGCTGCAGACTGGTACAGCCCCTCTGGAAAGCAGTGTGGAGAATCCTCAAAAAACTAGGGATGAGTCCACCATATGACCCTGCTATTCCACTCCTGGGTATCTTTCCAGGGGACTTAGAATCAGCACATTATAGTGACACAGCAACATCTATGTTCATAGCAGCACAATTTACTATTGCTAGGCTATGGAAACAACCCACATGTCCCTCACTGGAAGAATGGATCCAAAAACTGTGGTACATTTATACCATGGAATATTACACAGCAATTAGAAACAATGATATTGCAGCCTTCAAAGGTAAATGGATGGCTATGGAAGAGATCATGATGAGTAAAATCAACTTAACCCAGAGATCTAAGGGTCGATTGTCTCCACTCATCTGTGGAGGTGGGGACTAGACCTTGGACAGTAAGAAAGTTGGTCTATTAGCATGTGTTAAATCCAGATAAGATGTAATGCTTTACAATCTAATACCTTTTTTAGAGTTATAAAGGGAAAGGGAAGGGAGGGATAAGGGAGGGTAATTGGGGGGGCACTCCTGGGGATAATTGCAATATCCAGAATATTTACACATTTTATACACATTTTATATTATTTTGTTAAAATCTTGTAAGGTTGTTCAAAAATAAAATAAAATAAAATAAAAAAAAATGATCAGCAGAGTTAAGGAATTGACTCATATTTCTTCCATGGCCTGAGAGGAGCAATGTGAGGGTGGTCTGGGAGTGCTGAGAAGCAATTCAGTTCCTTTCTGCACACGCCCTTCTGAATTCCTGTATTCTCAATGAAATGAAGACAACAGTTCCGGGAACACGAGTAACTTTGGGGTCCAAATTAGGCTGCATGTTTAGAACCTTTCCCCTGCGTCAATGCAGCTGTGGCATGGTCCTACCGCATCAGTAAGGTAGAGGGACTTAACCCTCCGTACTCCTCTCAAATTCCAACCCTTCTTCCTCTCTTGGGGACAGATGGTGTTTGGGGTCAAACTTGCTCCCACGCATGTTGAAGTAGGAAATGCTTATTCAACAGATAGCTAAGGAGAGCCACCTCTCTGGTTGATCCTTGCATGCCCCAAGGGAACAGGAAGGTAACAGAAAAGAGTAAACAAACAGCACGCCAGGAGAGGGCAGAACTGGGTAGCTGACTGGCTGCAGGGACAGACAGCCACTTTCTAAACTCAAAGCCCTTTACTCCAGTGTCCCTCTGCTTGTGGATGAAGCACATCCGCATCACCTACCTGGCCTGGCTGAGCACCAGGCTGCAGGTTGTGGGGGCACGCAGGACAAGTGGCTCAGAGTCAGGGCTAATCTTAATGCCTGATTTAAAGCCTATATTCATCTCCCTCACAACATACCTCAGTCATCTTGAATAATGTGTTCAATTTTAACCTCTACTGCTGTGTCATATCATTCGTCTGAAAATTTGATTCTTATAATAGCAACGAGAGATACCTTTAAAGCATCGAGCAAAACTTGCCAAGTATGATCCTAAGATCACCTAGTCATGCACATTTTCATATAAACAATACCTACTTGGTCCTACAGGAAAAGGTTCTATGGAAGGCAGAAGAGGACATTTTGAAAAACCAAGCCAAAGTAGAAACATATCCAAATATTGAGGCAAATTTCCTTATACATGTGTAAATTTGGGGGCCAATGTGAACACTGGCCAATTTGTCCCCCTCTGGAGAGAACAAAATCAGCTGACACTTATTAGCTCTCCAGTGCTCTGTGTCTTACATTTACACCATCATTAATTCCTCTCAATGACCATGTATGAGGGTCCCTTTCTCAGCTGAGAGATGCTAAAGCCCAGTAAGGTCACAGAGTGTGGCAGATCATCACTGCTGGGTGCTTCCTTTCAGCCAAGGTGTGGCCGGACGCCACCAAAGCCCCAGGAACTGAAGCATGAATGCAGAATGAGAAGCCATGCTCACAGGGCACCCTTGTCACTCACCCAGGAAATAACCCTCTACCCCTGCTCAGAATAACACAGAAGGGATGCAGGCCCTCCATGACACCTCACATGTCCTGGCCATCACTCAGGAGAGGCTGCCCAGGCCCTTTGTGCTCCCTGTCCCACCTCATTTTCCTGCCTCTTCCATCCCACACTCAGGTTTCCTGGTCACCTGGCCCTGATGTCCTGAGCTATCCCCATCACCTTTCACAACATTCCACAGGGGCTGACCGCCAGATGTTTGAACACATGGGGTCTGAGACAGGTGTTTATATTTCAGAAACCTGACTGGCTTTCATCCTTCTGAAATACCTTTTTCCATGTCAGACCTTATTGATATCTTCAGTCTTAAAAACTTGGCATTTGGAGCTGGAGTGGTGGCTTGGCGGTTAAGGCACTTGCCCAGCATGCGCAAGTACATGAGTTCAAATCCCAGCACCCACGTACACAGCTAAGTGTCAGAGCAACGAAAGCCATGTGAAAAACTCAATAAAAACTGATTCTCTCTCTCTCTCTCTCACTGTCCTTCTCTCTTTAAAAAAACAAAAACAAAAACAAAAAACTTGGCATTAGAAGAACAGGAAATAGGAAGAGGAGTGTTTCTTTAGGTCCATACATCTATTTGCTAAATGTAAATACATCCTAAAATTTGCTCCTTATGTTTTATCAAGGAATACTCAATACTGGTAGAATAAGGCAACTTATGATCTGTAATTTCTTAGGCATTCTTTATTTTATATTTTTATTTCTTAGTTATAATTGACAAGTTTCTTTCTCTATAAAAGAAATGTAGATGACTGATATATGAAGCTTGAAGGAATTCTGAAAATCATCTGGCCACAAAACCTCACCTTATAGGTGACTTGGCCAAAACCCCTTTCAGTAGTTAAATGGAATTAATGCCAGGTTTGAGAGGTCTAGTCATTCCCACAAGTTCACTTACAATTAAAAGATGATTTTTAAATGATTGATTTTTGTCTTAGAAATCCTTTTCTGTTAATTGTTTATCAGAAAACTAGACTTTCAGAAAAACATCATCGACTGAAACAATGTTCCACACTCATTGAGCTCCTCAGCCCTTGCGTCTCTCCTGTCTTCTCTATCCTGTTGTTTCTTTTTCTCCAGAATCTAGAATTATGCCTCCACACTCAACAGATATTTGTTGAATGCATGAATCAGCATGCTCAGCATGAGTGGGTGAAGGGGGGAGACATCGGATAAGGATTGGGTCCAAGCTACATTGTCAATCTGTATGCATGTGTGAATGTGTAACAATGAATCCCTTCAATAAATAAGACTACCCTGAACTTATATATATATATATAAATAAGACTACCCTGAACTTATATATATATATATATATGTTTGTGCGTGTGTGTGTATGTATATATATATGTACACATATCAGTCTTTGAACGCTGAAGTGGCACGCACAAGTACATGGGTTCAAACGCCAGCACCACACATACAACAGAGTGTCAGAACAACTAAAGCCACTTGAAAAACTAAATAAAATTGATTCTCTCTTTCTCTCTCTTTCACTGTCCCTCTTTCTTAAGAAAAAAAAACACATGAACATGTCAGTGCAACTGACCCAAAATTAGTCAACACAACACAGCACAAACAATATTTGGAAATACAGAATCCTATGATAGAAAGTTATGAAAAATAAAGCAGACAAGCAAATATAATGTATTTTTAAGTTGCATATAAAACAGTCTCTCTGAGTTTTGGCAGTTATTTTTATTCTTCTACAACCTAATGACATCTAGAGAGGGGCTATGCACTATCACCTCATTTGGTGTTTTATATATTTATTTCCTAGCAGGTTCAGCAGAACCCTGTGGAAGACACTTCCAACTCCAAAAGTGAAGAAACTAACTGTGCTCAAGGTCACACGATTAGTCCTGCTTGCAAAGTAACTGAACCTGGGTCTTTCTTCTTCTAATGCTTTTAAAGCTGTAATCTTTGCTTCACTAAATTGATCTGCAAAAAGGTAGACAATACCCAAAACAAACGTATTTCTTTTAAATTACTAATTTCTATTAGGCATATCTGCCTTTCTGGAAAGTTCCAGTTAAATAAGAAGATTATAGGATTGTGCTTGGGAGGTGAATAGAAGAAAATATTAGACTTGGAAGGATTAGTAATGCTAAAGTGCATTGTAGTACTGATTTTGGTAACATTTAATTTCTCTAAGAGTAGTGTTATAAATCAAGAGAATAACAACTTAAAAACTATTTTAAGAAAACTTATTTACCGTACTTCATTAAAATTGAGACTTAATGGCAAAGTTTTCTACTTTGTCATTCAGAAAAAAGTAGTCTTTCCAGTTTGGACCTAAGAGTCCCCCTTGTCAGATAAAGAAAAATCTAGTCCAGAATGAGCTGTTGACATTTCAGCACAGAGTCATGACTAAGTAGCATGGAACGACTAGTCAAACTAGTCAACATCCTATGCTACGTATGTAAAAAAATGCTAGAGAATTAGTGTCAGGGGAGTGAGGTTTTCTAAAGAGAGATCAGAGACTAAAAAATGAGATATACCTTGCCACTGTATAATCCATGTTTGAGATACATTCTCTCTGGACTATGCTTCTCTGTGATGAATGATTAACACACACATTGAAAGTAAGTTCATCTATTTATTTTTAAAATTTAGAAAATATTCCAGATCATGTGGAAAAAAATAATCCATGCAAATAGTAAAGGAAAAGTGAGAGCAATGTGGATAAGTCTCTGTAGCAGATGGTAAATATGTCACAGTGTCCTATGTGACAGTGGTGATCAGGGCAATGTGGCAGGACAGGCACGTGCATGCAACAGAACAAGATCTCGACATAAAATGACGAGTATACAATGAACATGGGCTTCATTTCAGCTCAGGGGAAATATGCTTGACTCAATAAATGATGCAGAATGACTGTAAGTTTTGGGTGGAGAAATAAGCAAGGTCAGATTCCCATGAATCCTTTTACTCTGAAAAATAAAAACTACATTATCAAATATTTAAATGTCTAAAAATGTAAAACTAATAAGTAACTAGAAAACACATGATCTTGAGTATAGAGAAGACTCTGCTAAAAATGATAAGATTAAAAGGCATAAGCACATTAAGAATTTGATTCATATGACTACATCAAAATTTACAGCTTTAAATAGCTCTAAGACACCATAAAAACAGGGACAGTACTTACTGGTAAGATACTTGGAACCTATGCAGTACCCAAAGGGTCACGGTAAGAAGTCCTTAGAATGTAGTATTATAAGAAAGGAAAGCAGCCACACTGTTGAGGGTAAAACCTTCTGCTATGGATTGGAAAAGGCTAATCTGACATGGGATTCCACGTTTCACACAGACTGCAGCACGGGAGCAGAGTGGCTGTGGCAGAGATGTTTTACGTTTAGAGTACTTGCTGCTTTGTTCCAAAGGGCCAATTTTCGCTGTCCCTTAACCACATGAGAACACAGTTGCTTTGCCTCCTCTCCTGCTAGATTCTTTCATTCTTTTAATCTTTTTCAATTGTCTAAGACTCGAGCAGACAAGTTAGTGATGTACACCAAGAAGATTGTGAAGTGCTGCTCTTGTAGGGAAATGTGGAACAGTCCAAAGACTCATCAACAGCAGGCGGCCACCAGGACTAAAATGGGATCACCACTAGTGATCGTGTGCACCTTTATATGCTTTATATGTGTCAGGGAAATGGGCAGTCTGTGGGTTAAAGATGCAACACCTGAGCCATGATCACATTTCTTTTAAAAGTGTGTATCTGCTCATGTGCACAGACACAGACACACACTTTGAAAATGGAAGGGAGGAGTGCTCACCCCGTGTCCGCAGAGATACCGTGGTGGTGAGAAGGTGAGCTTACCCTCTTTATGTAAACGTTCATGGGTTAATATCTTCCCAGCCAACATTACGTTCTTATAGTCAGAAAATGCAAAATGTATCATAAAATAATTAATTCAATGAAAATGAGGTATAATAACTTTAAATTGCACTTCCAGTATGACATTTAAAAATGTGTGATATTATTGAAATAATTATACTGGCACATGGTTCTCAAAAAAATAAAAATCAGTAATAATGCTTTTTCTAACCCATTATGACTATGTTATTTTTCTTCTAGATCAGCTGGTATAGAATTCTGTCTTTGTCACCAACACAAATTATATAAAATGCAAATAGAGTACATGTTTATTTAAGGAACTGCAGATGTTACAGTGTGCTACTAAGTTATTGTCACATCAACTGTGTCAACTTGAAAACTTTGTGTTACTGTAGAAATGGCAAGTCACTGCACAGGTATGATAATAAATTATCTCTAGTCCTTGAGGAAAAGACTGGAGAAACCTTTTGAAATCAACCTAGTAAAGGTCAGCACATTATAATAATGTACAGTGGTGACAACCATAACTTATATAGTTACGTGTCTACTATCCTTCACAATGAGACTCTAGGCAAGAATTTTACGCCCTTTATCAGATTTGATACTTGAAATAGCCTTGTATGAAAGGTGTTGACATCTCCACTTCACATAAGGGAAACTAACAGGGGCACAGGAGTTTGGACCAAGGCCAGCAGCTCTCATGTATCTGAGCAGGAGTCCAATCCAAGCCTATCCAACTCCTGCCCCAACTCCACTATACTGGACTATACTCAGCAGCCAGTCCACAAGTGTCAACAATAAGCTATAGGTGAAATCATCGGTACACAGGTTATCCATGTTGACCTGAGAAACACCCACAGCATCTCAGAGGCCACTCTGCTAACCTCAGGCAGCCACGGCAGGGTTACATAATCAAGGGTACAGAGCTGCATGTGAGTTCCTCAGGCATGGCCACGTGGTGCATTTGGCACTGATCTCCCCATGTGTGGGGAAAGTGACTTGAAAATGCCTGTAATTGCTCATCAGACACTGTCCAAGGTAAAAGCACAATTTAAATAGTTCTAGCGCATCCTGAATGGACTCCCCCACCCTACAGAACCTCACCCTGATGCAGCGATCACCAAATCATTATCTCCTTTCTACTCTGCCTCGACACAACTGTAACACAGACAGACCAGACAGATGAATAGATAGACAGACAGTGTGCAGCAGCTTGCGTAGCTGCGTGATCATGCAGAACTCTGCGGAGGGTGACCTCTGCATCCACTGCTGTGTGACAATCATGACAAATGATTGTACCTTAAATTTTAAAAACATTTCTTTTAAATGACAATGCTGTTAAGCAGTGTTTGGTGGGAGCTGTTTATCTATGCTCCATTTGGAAAAAGCTGAGGATCAACAGACAGGAGCTGGAACTGTGGAAAACTTCCTTGTTGGCACAAATGGTGACCACCATAGGAAGGGCTCCATGTCTGCGTGTCCTCTCCCCAGGCTCCCTCCAGGAGGTCCTTGCAGGTAATGAGGGTGTTTGTGTGTTGGCACAAATGGTGACCACCATCAGAAGGGCTCCTTTCTGTGTGTCCTTGCCCCAGGTTCCCTCCAGGGGGTCTCTGCAGGTAATGAGGGTGTTTGTGCGTTGGCCCACAGGAGAGGAAGGCAGATGGACACTTCTTTGCCTTTTGTCACCTAGCTAACTTTTACTGTCACTAACACCGGTCAAACTCTAAGGGAAATTAGAAACCAACTTTTGATAAAAGAAATATTAAAGAACTTGCAGACATTTAAAAATAACCATACAATGAACACCAGCTGGTGGCTTCTTTCTTTGCCATGTCTTTAGCCACCAAGCAACGACTTCCTATCTCTGTAGCTAATCTTGGTAGCCCTCTCTTTCTGAACAGAGGCCTGCTCCCACCATACTGATGGGTCTTGGTTGTTACTACTGTTTATTTCACGTTGTCTTTTGAGGGCCACCTGCAATACCCATGACAGAATCTTTAAGCCGCACTCCAGTTGCCATAGGTGGAAATAAAATGTGGCAAATTCAGGCTGAGTCAGTTTTCAATATGATTTCACTCCATGGTTTCTAAAGAATCATGTCTCAAACAGTGCTCTGCTACAAGTGTTAGATTAGTGAATTGCTAATCCTGAATTGTGGCTACTGTGACTTTGGAGTATTCTAACTAGTCTTCTGGTCTGGATAATCTTTCTATACTTTGCTCTCCTGCAATCTGTTGTCATATAGTTCATTTAGTCCCATAATGGTGGCTGACCGCCAAGTTCTACAGTGGCCACTGCCGGTGCCTCAGAGTGAGCCCAGCCATGCCTAGGCAGCCACTCTGCTCAGCTCCAACGCAGGGTGCGGATTCACCTTCCGGTCTGTGGCTCTGTTCTTACAGCGCCACATGCCACGATCAACTCGCTTGTAACAAACCCTCGAATGCTTTCTTCTCTATTTACACTTGCTTTTATTCAAATAAAATAAACGTTCCATCACGGAAGTCCACGCCCGAACCACAGTACTTCTCAGTACTTCTTCAGACTGAACGCATTTAAAGCATTTTCATTGTTTTCACAGGAAAATGTCCAATTTTTAAATTTCTTCACATACTGGAAATTGTGGTAAGTGAGATGAGTTTTAGTTGCTTAACATAAAGTCACTTAATAGCATTTATCATTCTTATGAGTATCAGTCTACCTTACAATTGAATGGCTTAAACACATGGAAAAATGGTTCTTTGATTGCTAAATTGGTTCATTTTCATGAGTCAAGTAAGAAATTTATAGATTTAATAACACTAAAGAAAAATGACAATACTGGAGTGTGGGAAAACACATATTTAGGAGTAAAGCAGGGAATTCTTCAGATATCCACAATCACATAACCCTAAGCCAAGGAAGCTTGTGGAGTTTGTGATCTCCACAAATGCTGAGTGAAGTTTCAAAGGTGACATGCAATCTGTGTCTCACTGCAAAATGGACAGAATGAGGTCCTTCAGCACAGATGTGGAAAGACAGGACCCTGCAGAACCTTCCAAACTCCATCCAGCTTCTCCAGCTGGTCAGCACATTGTTCCAGCCAACCCAGTTACCCTTCAGAAGGAGTGGATTCTCAGAGTTTACTTTGCAGGGCAACCCATTTTCTTCCCTTTCTAATAGTTCCAAAAGATCCTGGGTTTTCCGGGAAGGTGGGAAAAGGTAGTAGCAGGAAGGAGGGGAAGGGAGTCCTTCATGCTGGGGCAGCCACCTCTGGCCACTGCAGATAACTGAGAAGTGCCCACAGAGATGGACTTGAATCAACACTGAAAAGAGTCCCACTGGGAACTCACTGGAGAAACCTGGACAGTAAGACACCAAAATACAGCTGTTCTCGATGACCACACAGGCACAAAAGAAATGCGGCTTCTCATCAGGCCACACCCATGCTTGCTGCGCTTCCAGGTTTAAGGAAGCCCAAGCCCCTTCTCACTGACCTACACTCACACATTGCCAGGGATGCGAAAAGGGTAGAAAGAATTACGAACAAATCATCTGTTTCTGTTCCTGCCCAGATTGCCCCCTTCCGTCTGTACTTCTCATGGCATCCATTGCTCCACGACAACAAGCTACCTTAGCCTTCAAAATTTCCAGGTGTGGCCATGGCGAGATTGCTTCAGTGACAATACTCATCTCCCCATGCCCAGTGCACAAACCAAGAACACAAAGGAAACATACACTCCTAGTGACTACTCAATCCCCGTGATTTCTCCATAGCAGCTCCCTCCACTACTGCTCTCTGGCCAGAGTCCCTCCTGCAGGCCATCTTTCCACTGTCTGCTGATCAGGGCTGACCAGGCCTGTGCATCTCAGCTCATGCTTTGATTTCCCCAGTTGAGGGCATGTTCCAGCTGCTGCCCTGCTCAATGATCCCTAAACATCTTATACTCTGCTCTTTCATCTTCTTCTTGACAAGTCCCAGGTCATGAGGACCAAGGTGAGGACCATCAGAGCACAAGGGGTCCCAGGTTCCTGCCTGATAGAGGAAGCCAACAGGAATCCGTGGAACCAGTGGGCCTGAATTTTCTTTTCCTCTGTCATCTTCACTTCCTCCTCCCCAGTTTGCTCCCAGTCTTGCCACCAAGGCCGCTGTAGATACTCCATCTGCTCCCCCAGGCTGCAGACCTTCTCTGATGGTTTCAGTTGAGAGGTGTCCTTCTCAGGAACCCTTATCCCATGGCACTTAAGATCCATCAATCCGCTTGTTTCCTCTGTTCTATACACAGTGAAGTCCTTGCACCTGCTTCATAGCCATCACTATCAACATTTAGGTCACCATGAATTCACCATTTGCTTACGTTTCTGACAGCACCTTGAGTTTTTCCAAACTGTGAGAGCACTGAATGAACCATTCATTGTTTTCTGTCCCTGGTGCTGACACAGAAGTGATGCATAGTGCATTTTGTGCTCCTTTCTGTAAAGTCTCTTCTCTTCTGCTAGATTTCCAGCTCGTGGAGGTCAATCTGTTTCCTAAGTGACTAACATGATAAATTGCTGGGTTATGAGACATAACCACATTTCTTTCAGTGAAAAGACACATTTTTTAATCAATTATATTTTGCTTTTCCAATCCTTAAACATTAACATTTTCTCTTCACCTAAATAAAAATATTCATGTAACATGATCATCCCTGAGTATGTTTTCCCAAACTCAGAATTGAGGGTGATGATAACCACTTACATCAGAGGTTCAGAACATGTGAGGCCCCTAGACTATGTTGGTTTTCCAGGAAACACTAGAGGAGATGACAGTTTTACCACATGTCGTCAATAGCACATAAATCTCAGTTTAGATTTGGTCCTCCATCTGGTTATGTTCTCCATTCCAAATCTCAAGTTTGGTAAACTGACTTTAACTTTTTATCATTTTTTTCCTCAATCTATACCTTAAAAAGTAAATTTCACATGGCTCTTGATGACTCTTTGAGAGCCAACCTGACCTGACTAAGAGAGATGATGGCTCCTTAATAGCCACCACCACAGCAAGATGGAGAGTGGGCCTCCAGGCCATCAATCACCTGCTCCAAGGATCAGGAGGGCTATTTCCCCGCCGAGAGGCAGGCCTCATTCTCTTGCCCCATTACTCCTGCATCTTCCTTCTCTTCTCACTCCATTAGCCTCCAGTGTATCTGCACTGAGGCTATCTCAGAGTGACCTCCAGTCCCTGATCCCTGGTATTTCCATTTCCGTCCAATCTACCAACTCAAGTGAAACATTTGGTCATGTTTACAGTGATATTTAATCTTTCTTCATTCCAGTTCTCAGGATTTCATGTGTAAAAACTAATTTTATATTTTTTACACCTATTGTCATCTTTTCTGGTAGCTTGATATATTTTCTTTCCTAACCTAAAACCTGTGGTCTAGAAGCACCCCTTTTTCTGCAGATTCATGATAAATTCCTTTGTCCTTTCTTGGTTGTCTGAGGGCCTTGTCTAAGATGTGATGGGAACTTAAATAATCCTCTTACTGACATATTTAGTTTTGGAATCATTTTATGAAAAAGTAAAAATGTTAAGAAGTAAAGCTTTTGAAGCCTCTGAGCTTAAAAAATGATTTTAAAATCCTCATATTTAAGCATTTTCATGGAATTCACATGATTTTTTCTAATGTATACAAAATAAGATATAAGCAACAGAAGTAAGAGTCACAAATCATCAAGTGTGAAAACCAACTCATGATTCACCTGGATCCGGAGTTTTCTGAAATGGGGAGGCCAGAATCATTTTGATTATTTATAAAATATATCATGGTAACTGCACATTACTCGAAAGACATTATTATGAATTAAGCCAGGCTTATGTCAGCAGGCAGAGTGGATTAACCTGTCCTTGGACACACTCAGCCACACTTGTACTGATTCGGGTACCCCAACTCCTTTCCATGACGATTGAGTTTTTTATATCAAGAGTCTTTAACAAGACTGTTTCTTGGGAGAAGAAGTCTGCTTATTTAATTTTGTACCAAATTATAAAAGACCTTATGTTAAAAAAAAAAAGATAGTGGGGCAGAGGGTTGTAGCAGAAAAGGGAAGACTGAATTGAGTCTAACTTCAGAACTTCACAAACACCCCAGGTTCTTGAACCTTGATTTCTATAGCATCCTTAAATGTTGTTGCTTTTTTCACAGTAGACTATATATTTTTATATATCTGGATTTTTATTCAAATTTGCAAAATTTTAACTAATTTCATAATAAAATATGTCTCCTAATTTGAACCTCAACAAATCAAAACAGTGTAAGAAACTTTTTCTTATCAAGTACTCAAAACTTGGCTTAGAAATAAGCTGTCCTTGGGTCTGAATACTTGATCGGTTTTTGAAAAATGCTATAAGAAGTTTCTAGTTTGTCACCCAAATTGCATGTCAGACAACAGAGAACATTTTGTCACGCTCAGACACCATTCAATCATAATCTGAGTTTGACTTCAAAGCTTTCACAATTCAATTTTATTTAGAATTAAGAAAATATGACTGGAGAGAACAGTGGAAGGGCAGAGTGAACATTTGTCTTCCAACTACAGGGGAGAAGGAGAGGGAGAGGGAAGTGCATGTGTCCATTCCTCTCTTGCCTGTCTCGTTCTCCACCCTCCACCTATAGGCACCCAGTGGCCCTCCAACACTGGAAGCCTGTTCCACTGTCCTTCATAGCAATACAATAGGAGCCCACAGCTCCCATGTCACACAGACACAGACTGTCACTTGTGACAGTCTTAAGAATCCTTGGCCAACCAAAGGTCTTTGTTCAAATACAAAACAAAATCAACCTTTCATCATTATGAGATATTCAGAAAACAAGAACTTGCAGTCTGTAGGACACCACCCAGAGAAATTCCGAGTCGCATTTTGTGGGGTTCTAGTGAAGTCTAAACCAACAACAAAAACAACCAAGAGAAATGCAGATCCCTTGAGGATGGAAATCTGCTCAAACTAAAATGCTGATGAGACGCTTCTGGGCATA
This sequence comes from Aplodontia rufa, assembly GCA_004027875.1. Lineage (NCBI taxonomy): Eukaryota > Metazoa > Chordata > Mammalia > Rodentia > Aplodontiidae > Aplodontia > Aplodontia rufa. Next base: position 38,098 of record PVKS010013399.1, on the reverse strand, counting down.
AAATATGCAATGATTTATAAATTAAAGTTTTTGAGTATTGGGGGACAATTATCTACCATTCATTTTGCTTCAGAAGATGAAATCAGAGATATAGACTATGAATATTAACTTTTCCTAAGACTAACACTCCAGTTGACACATACTCCGCCCAATGGGGGAAACATGAGAAATAAATTGCACATGGATGAGATGAAAACTTCATCTATTATACTGAGTTTAATAATTCTGTTATTTACTATAGTTTGGGGAATAGTTTTAGGTATCTAATTTCATTTAACATAAATATTTGAGCTCTTTTAAGAGGTCCTATTTGACTGTTTCTGATCAGAAAAATAATGCTTGATGTAAAAATCTAAATCATATAAAAACCTAAAAGAGACAGTATTACATAAATTTAATACAGGATTTCAGGTAAATCTTACTTCTCAAAACTACAAAAGATAATGTACTTTGTAGACAGCTAAGTAGTGTGACCAACCCCACAACAAGAACTTGAAAACAACCTTGGTCATTTATTACTACAAAGAGATGAGTTTTTTATTTTCTAACCTAGAGAATCTTCCCCATCCTACTGCTGTCCAGTTATTAGTCAGGTGTAGGGGGAAGGCAGAGCCCACAGTTGACCAATAAGCATCTCATGTCCACAAAGGCACCACTGAAGGCAGAGGTCCTCAAAGGGAAGGGTGAACCGACAGAGGTCTCAGTTCTAGGAGTCACGGTTTGGAACTCAGAAGTAATGCTCAGAGGCCAGGACTGCAGGCTTGCCTTAACCTGTGCCTGGCAGTAACACACACAAGTCCCCAGCACACACAAACTCACATGATGTCTTAATTGGTTAAGGTGTCAGGTGCGGAACATAAAATGAAGGTTTGTTCAGAAAGTTCCCATTCTTATGCCATACCCAAAGTCAAATGAATTTCACTATTGGAGAAAATCCTAACTGATTTTTGTCCCTCTGTAATCTCCAGCACATGCCTTTTGAGCTGACAAGAACTCATTTTATAAAAAGGTAAGGTTCCTTTCAGAATTGATGCCAGGGTCCTTCCTAAAATAACAGCGATTAGTGTAGAGCTCAACGAGGTTTAGATTTCTCTATCCAAAGTACAGATAGGGGTCAAGTTTATATTTGTACTTTAAAAACCAAGGTTAAATTTTACTGCTATTTATGGTGATCTAAGTAGACTGTATATAAATATTAATTAAGAATACATTAGGGATTCTGCTCTTTTGAATTTTAAGTATGTAGGTATTTTGTTCAAGTGATAGAAATCAAGATTTTATAAGAACATAAAATATAGTGTGCAAAATACTGTCAAAATTAATAATACCTGAGAATTTAAGATGATAAATTAAATTGTGTACCATTTCATCTCCTCGTGAAATATGCATGACACTATGGCTTATAGTCACGATTGGTGTTTAGCTACAATATGAAAGCGCATCTTGAATGAGGGCTTTAAGAGCAGGTGTGAAGGTGATGTGCATCCCACACTGAGCACGCACTTCTGCCGGCTCAGGCACAGGTACTCAGAAGGGTGACCCCTCCTCTACGTAACAAGCATTTCTCTCTTTCTCTCTTTTTTTTTAAGTTTGTTATTTTTTAAAGATTTTATTAAGGAGTTGAGTTATTGTACAATCATGAATGCATATAAAATTACAATATGATAGGCATATGTTCGTAAAGCAAAATTACCCCTACATCACCCACACTGCAGTCTCTTGATTCTTCTATATTTCACCCCTCAAGCAATATAAATGCTCAGATTGAATTTTCCTGAATTAAATGATTGCATAAGCATTATTGGATACTCAGGGGGAGGTGGAAAGAGTATGCTACATTGTTGAACGTCTCCCTAGATCCCACATTATTCTTCCTTACTCTCCTCTCCCCTATCTGTCCCCTCCTCCCTCCTCCACTCACATATCTATACTTGTCCTAGATTATGTGTTGCTATGCCTTTGCTGGGTCTAATATATGATTTTGACTAATTTCCACCCAAGTCTGGGCTTAGCTCTAGCTTCCACAAATGAGGGAAAACATTCGACCCTTGGCTCTCTGGGTTTGGCCAACTTTGCTCAGCATGATTTCTTCCATAGCCATTCATTTACCTTGAAAGGTCATAATATCATTGTTTCTAATTGCTGAATAAAATTCCATTGTATATATATACCACAGCTTTTGGATCCATTCAGTGAGGGGCTTCTGGGTTAGTTCCAAAATTTAGCTATTGTAAATTGAGCTGCTATGAACATTGATTTTGCTGTGTCACTGTAATGTGCTGATTCTAACTGCTCTAGGAAATACCCAGAAGAAGGAGAGCTGGACTGTACGGTGGCTCCATCCCTATTTTTTTGAGGATTCTCCACACAGCTTTCCAAAGCAGCTGGACCAGTCTACAATTCCACCAACAGTGTGCTAGTGTTCCTATCTCCCCACCACTCCTCCAGCATCTGTGCCTGTTTATATTCTTCATCTTTGCCAATCTGACTGGAGTGAGGTGAAATCTTAATGTAGTTTTGATTTACATTTCTCTGATTACTGGTGATTTAGAACACTTTCTTAGGTATTCATTGGCTATCTCAGTTTCCTCTGTTGAGAAATTTCTATTTAGCTCTTTAGCCCATTTATTGATTTAATTGTTGCTTGTATTAAGTTTTTTGAGTAGTTTGTGAATTTGGGATATTAGCTCTCTGTTGGAGAAATCACAGGCCATGATTATCTCCCATTCTGTAGGTTGTGTCATAACAATTTTGACCAATTCCTTGGTTGTTCAGAGGCTTTTTAGTTTAATGGCATCACACTCATTGATTTTTTACTTTAATTAATTTGGTTTAGGAGTCTTGTTGAGAAAGTCTTTGCCTACTCCCAAATGCAGGTGTGTTGGTCCTAACTTTTCTTTGAGCAGCTGTATGGTAGCTGGTTTAACTCCTAGTTCCTGGATTCATTTGATTTGATATTAGTGCAAGGTGAGAGACAAGGATTTAATTTCAACTTCCTCCAAAAGCCTGTCCAGTTTGTCCAGCACCATTGGTTAAAAAGGCTGTTATTCTTCCATGTCATATTTTGACCCCTTTGTCAAAGATCAGATGTTTAAAGATTTGTGGGTTTGTCTCAGAGTCTTCTATTCTATTCCATTGGTCTTTGTTCCAGTACCATTTTGTTTTTGTTACTACAGCTCTATAGTATAGTTTTAGATCTGGTACTGCAAATCCACCTGTTTCGTTTTTCTTGCTTAGTAATGTTTTGGCTATTCTGAGTTTCTTGTTGTCTCAAATGAATTTGAAAATTGCTTTTTTTATATCTGTAAAGAATTACATTGGTATCTTGATGGGGATTGGATTGAATCTAAACAGTGCTTTTGGCTGAATGGCTATTTTAATTATATTAATTCTGTCTAACCAAGAGCATGGAAAATCTTTCCATCTTCTCAGATCTTCGATTTCTTTCTTCATTGTTCAATAATTTTCATTGTAGAGGTATTTTACTTCCCTTGTTAGATAAATTCCCAAGTATTTTATTCTTTTGGATGATATTGGGAATGGGACTGATTTCCTGATTTCTTCTTCTGCCCTATTATTATTAGTGTAAAGGAAAGCTATTGATTTATGGGTATTGATCGTAGCCTACCACTTTGCTAAATTTGTTTATAAGCTCAAGCAGTTTTCTAGTGGAGTTTTTTTTTTTTAATCTTCCAGGTATAGGATCATGATGTCAGCCAAAAGGGATAGCTTGATTTCCTCTCTTCCTATTCTAATCCTTTTGATTTCCCTCTCTTGCTTGATTGCTCCAGCTAGGGTCTCAAGAACTATATTAAATAAAATTGGTGGTGAGAGAGGACTTCCTTCCACAAGCATTTCTTAAGAGTGCATTAGATAATGGGTGAAAAAATAATTGGATACATTTAAATGATTTTAACTCTTCTTTTATAAAGTATTTATATTCCTAAGTTATCTGCTTGAATACTAGTTTAGCTGTATACTGTGGAACAGTGTCCACAGTAACTTTATAAACATGCCTATAAATTAACATTATCATATTTACTGTTACATTTTGTTTTGATTTATTCACATTTTCTTTTAACCGCTCCCTCTCAAATTCCAGGCCTTTCTTTTAGGAAATCTTTTTTTCCTTTCTAAAATAAGCATTTAAAAAAAAAACATTTGCCAGGTGTAGTGGCACACACCTGTAATCCCAGCAGCTTGGAAGGCTGAGGTAGGAGGATTGTTAAGTTCAAAGTCAGCCTGAACAACTTAGCAAGACCCTGTCTCAAAATGAAAAATAAAATGGGCTGGGGATGTGGATCAGTGGTTAAGCGCCCCAGAGGATACAAGGGTGAATGAGTGGATGGACAGATGCTTATGGGTATGTAAGTATGAAATTACTGTATGTAATATAAATGTGCTACATATATACCATAATATATATATTTCCTACATATGTACTAGAGTATATATATATATGTTGTGTTTGTGTACATGTGTATACATATTTGATGTATATCAGATAAATCAGATATATCAGATTTATATATATTTAAGAATTCTGCCCTATAAAAATATACATTTTAATTTCTTCTCAGTAGGAAACCCACTAGACGGTATTGGGCTTGGATATCTGCAAATGATGTTCAAGTCATTTGTCTTCAGGATTTCTTTCTCCGGGATTTACTTTAATAAGAATCTGTTTGTGGTGCTAGCTCCTGTTTGATGGGGGTTTGAGTGCTGCTTCCGGCTGGCTTGGTGTCCTTGCTGTCATCTCGAGGGTGGGCAAGGGAAGGCACAGCCAATGATTTTAGCACCGATGCTGCACCTGTTGCTGTTGACAGACTTTGTTCCTTAGAGAAAATACGAACTGCCACCTGACAGTGACAGACTGTGAACTAATGCTGCCATTTGTGTCAGCACCATCACAGTATTTATAGCTCAGGAAATAAATGCAGCCAGAGTACAATGGACACAAGGATTTTTGAGGAAAAAATAACATTATGCAAATAATAAACATGACCACAACAATAAAATTATTTTAAAAATAACTTCTGAGTTTGCTTCTTTCAAGAACTACCTGCCATATGTGGAGTGTACAAGATACACTTGCAAAGAAGGAAAGGGTTCACAGAAGAGAGGCTGGTAATTCAGTTCCATACCTGGCCACCATTCGACAACAGACACTTTGCCAGAAAACTGCTCAAGAAAAATGGGAAGAGATAAATAAAAAATGGTATCTTTGAATGATGTGGATATAAATATAAAATATCACAGCATGGGGGAAAGGTTAAATTTGTATCTTTGCTATTTTTCTTTTGTTCAGCTCTGAACTGTCTCTCCACTGAGGTTCTTCTTTATTTCTTTTTAATATCCCTTTGCAGGAGGTCTGGATTGGCACATTTCAACCTCATGCCTGTGATGGCATGGAATATATATTTGGTCTTTGTCCCCAGCCCTGATTCCTGGCATATAACTCCTACAACTCTTTGGACATTTCAATGTGGTAAGTGGTCTCTTTGCTTTTTTGTTCCCTGCCTTTTGTTTTGACATTTGAATGAAAGCACTGGTGACTGGCAGCCCCAAAGTAGCTTCAGGGCAGGGGTGGAGGCCTGCTCACAGAAAGACCCAGGCAGGATTAGAGGGCTTCCACTTACAGAACCTGCAAACTCCAGGCAGGTGAGAGGACCTGACTGTTAAGTTGATCACCAGTGTCTAATCATTTACCCAATCATGCATAGGTAATGAAGCCTCCCTTAAACTCAAAAGGACAGGGATCAGAGAGTGTCCGGATAGCTGAAGGGGGGCAAGCCCTACCAACCCTTGGACGTGTCTTCAACTGAATCCTTGTAATAACCTTATAATAGACCAGGAAATGGTAAAGAATTATTTTCCCAAGTCTTGTGAACTGTTCTAGCAAATTAAAAGAACCCTGAAGAGGGGTTATAGGAACCCTAGTTCACCACTGGTCAGCCAGAAGACAGGTAAACAACTTGGACATCTGAAGTGCAGGAGAGTGCAGATTCAGGGAGTGAGCCTCCAAATGTGGGACCTAACTGTTGCTAGGCATGGTGTCAGGACAGAGCTGAAGGGAAGGCCCCCTAGTGTCTGCTGATGCGGAATGACTTCTTGCTGGTGGGGAGAAATCCTATTCCTCTTGAGGTCACAGAAATCTGAGCTGTTGTGGTGTGAGAGTGGAGGAGAAGTGGTTTGTTTTTACACATCTCCAAATGTGGTTAAGTCACTAGGAAGGTGGTGCTGGAAGGCAATGACCAGGCGGATTGTGGGTGAATGTTATTTGCATATCACATCACTTTTGGTGAACAGTATTAGACAGAAGAACATTATTAGGCACTTTTGGTTTTTATTCTAATTTCTTAGTAAATATAGAAGACATCATCATTTTCATGTTTTAAAGATAATTAATGTGACCAGGTACTTACTGCTCTGGTTCCAGGGCAGCCTGGAGATTGGCATTTGCCACTCATTCGATTAGGAATTAGGACGTCATCCCAGCAAGATGGACCCTTTAAGAGAAAGCAAAGAACACATGTACTGAGTGCACAAATTGTAGCACACATGTACTCCCAAGTACATTTTGTGACAAGGTAGTTAGCCTAAGAGACTTCATGTTTGCATTCTAGCTGACCTCCCCGAGTACGGAAAGCCCTGAGTACTGTAAGCCCCTAGGTATTGTGAGCTCCAAAGTATTGCAAGTCTTACAGAATGTTCTCAAAGCTACTGCCAAACAGGATGGGTTTTCCTTGTTCCACAAGTTAACTGCTGTAACTGCAATTTTTGGCTTCTGTAAATGATCTTCCTTTGTGCACCTGCAGACCCCCCAATGCCAGGGAGGATATGTTTTTTTGCCTTTATAAGACCCTGCAAAAAGAGGATCAGGGCTGCTCTGAACAGTGTTTTGTGGTGGAGGCAGTCACTGGCCAGCTTATATTGCTCTTGGCTTGACCTCTCACTGGTGATCTTGCAGAAGTTTTCTAAAGTCTGGTCCTATTACTAGATGCAGTGGAGCAAGTGTGTAGTCCAGTGATGTCCAGAGTGTAGTCTACAGACCCTGTGGGTCTTCTCTAGATGCTCTTGGGGATCCAAAGCTATCATCACAAATGGATTAACACTGTAGTTGTCATTTGGTACCAAATATGTTCATGTCCCACTCCCATTCTTCCTCCACGGTCCTCTTTAATATATTGCCCCAGTAGGAAGGTTACCCTGAGCATGGCCAATCCTCTCTGTCTAGCTCACCAGTGTCCTCTGCTCCACAGCAGCTGTCACTACAAGTGGCACAGCCAGAGTGATGGCTGTTGCATTGAACATGGGCCATGCAAGGGCAGACTTGGTCTATGCCAATCACTGTAGCACCCCGCACCTGGAGAAGACCTGTCCCAGAGGGCATGCTCAAAAGAGTCTCCTTCTAATTTAAGAGACAAATATGAAGTAACAGTAAGAGTCTCCACAAAATCAGAAGAGAACATGTAAAATGAAACTTCAGGGACCATTAATGCATGACGTGGAAAGCAATCCAGGAATACAATCAGAAGTCCTTAACTAAATTTGTTGAAATTTCAAGAGATCTATACTTGCCCAAAGATTAAGAACAGAAACAGTGTTCGGTATTTTGTTTAAAGATCTTTTGAATGTTGTTCAAAAAAATAGAAAAGTCTGAATCACCAAAGCTAGCTAAATAAACATCCACAGCTGAATCAAATAATATGCTGCAATTACAATTTGTTGTTGTTATTTATTACCCACATGCCTTGTGAAAGGAATGGAAACCTGGATTAAAGTAGGAGCACAACTATTTAAGTGACTGCAAAGGACAGAGTTACAAGAAAATAAAAGTTAAGCCTGTATCTATTGGGTTCATATTCTTCTCATTACTGATAAACTTAATTGCTTAAACCTTTAAAACTTTTAAGTTCAGTATAGTTTTAATTGGTGACTTTTAAATGAAAATATGCACACATATCACACTGAAAAAGACTTCATTCAAAACATGTTGAATGTGTCCAGGCCCCTAGAGAACCTGTCACTGCTGGTCTTTCTAGCACACACAGTGACCTCCTGTCCCTCCTGAGCCACCACTGAGCCTAGGCTTAAAAACTAGCAAAGTGCAAACCTGTATCACCAATGAGAATTGGAAACAGCAATGGTTGGGAGGAGATTTCCACGCTTTTCTGGGATGAGCAGCAGCTATAGCACAGAGTGAATACTATCCCTGCAGGAGGGCATAGAGACTGGGGGGAGGGGAAAAGGAGAGAGGGCAGAGGGAACCTGGAGCCACAAAATTCCATAAGTAGAAGAACCTAAAATCCTCCAGAGAGAAAGGTCGGATCAGATCATCTACTTAAATAATACTGAACATAAAATTTTAAAATTGTAGCAATACCATCAAAGCTCAGAGAGGCCAGGTGCGGTGGCACATGCCTGTAATCCCAGCAACTCAGGAGGCACAAGTTCAAGACCAGCCTCAGCAACTTAGTGAGGCTCTGAGCAACTTAGCAAGACCCTGTCTCAAATTAAATATAAAAATGGTCTGGGCATGTGGCTCAGTGGTTAAGCGCCCCTGGGTTCCATTTCTGGTACCAAAACAAAACAAACAAAAAAACTCAGAGGGGAAGGTTTTCAACCCAAAACTCTGTATCTGACCTAATTACCAACTATATGGGAGAATGATTGAGAATGCTTGGGGAAACACAATGAATTGGGACGGGTGCTCAGAGTTTGGAATGACAGCTTGAGGACAGCAGAAGGCAGGAAGCGTTGGCCTCACTGTTTGTGAGTTTGGAAATGTGAGCCAAGGAAGGGTCTAGCGAGCCATTTCTCTATAGCTATGACCAGAAGGACGGAAGAGAGAAGAAAGAGAACATTCCTCAGAGGCAGTGCAAATGCTGGTGCCCAGAGCCAGGAGGAGGAATGTTCGGACAGAGGAGCAAAAGTGATTGTCCTGAGTTAGCCAGGGACCATTCCTGTTCCCAGAATGAGCCCGGAGCAGCCTGGTCACTTCGCAGTAGAAACTCGAGAAAATGCCAGGGAAAGATATGCAAGGATTCAGAGTCAGTTCCTTGAATGTGCACCATGCTTGCCCTCCTTCTCCAGCGTCTGTGTACACACACACACACACACACACACACACACACACACATGCACACATGCGTGCACACATACCACCACATGTGTGCAGCATTTTAGAGAAAAATGAGAAAAAGCAGAGAAAATACAGAAGGGTGAGCTCCATCTGAAAGCCTAAGCCATTCTATTTTGGCCCTTTAATCCAGACCTCAAAGACAGTCAGCTTTTTAATTCACAGGTCATTGGTGCAAGCCACTGCTTGACTGGACGTAGTGTGCAAAAAGGAGCTGCTGTTGCCCTGTGCTGCTGTCAATAGAAAAGCCTGCTTTTGAGGTTGGCCCTTGGCTGGCATTGGGGAACTTGGAGTTCAGGAGTGTTCTCCCCATTCCCTTATTGATGTGGGTAGTTTGCAGAACCTAATCTGCTTGGACGAAGTACGTGATTCATGCCCAACACCCTCTTTTCTTCTGGTGTCTGGAGTTTTGATGAGTGCTGGGCAGAGATGCCCACACAACAGCCCCCACTAAAGCCCTGGGCTCCGAGTCCCCCGCACTGTTGCAGCTGGTGGTGGGAGGAATGAGTGCATGTTGCGAGGTCCCAGGATAGAAACATGCCGAGCTCCCTCTGGCCATCTCCCTGCATGCATCTCTGTCTGCAGATTTCTCCTTTTCCCTTTGCCATGAGGAATTTCATCCATGTGCACGACTTGTAAGTCTTCTGGTGAATCACTGAGCCTGGAGGTGGGCAACAACGCTGGGGGCTCATAAAACAAGGTCACAAGAGTCATCAAGGGAATAGTCTCCCAGCCACACAGGAGGATCAAGACTGTTGTGACCAAGAATGAAAAGTCCCGTTTCATCTGATGATCCTGCTGCCCTCAGGACAACACTCTTATTTATTTTCAGCCTTAGAGTCACACTAGTGTAAACAGAGGTTGTAATTACAGTTATGGAACCAAATTCACATGGTACTCAGCAAAAGTAAAATACAAATTCTGAGAATGGGAGACAAGTGGAAAGGAGGAGACTGGTATTCTGAACTTACAAGTGGTAGTTTTTATGACAGGGCCATCCACACATTCGGTTTTTAAACATGCATATATTCACTTGATAAAAATTATGAATGTCTTGAAAGAAAAGAGGTGAAGCCATGATACTTAGAACCTCGCATGTTCATTGGCCTTGTTTGGCAGCTTAAAGGGAGAGAAGTCCAATGGGGACAAAGGTGGTAGTAATACAGTCACCTGCATCACACAGCAACAACTTTACAATGACCCAAAAGGGATCTTTTTATTTTTCTTTTTTTTTAAAGAGAGGGACAGTGAAAGAGAGAGAGAGAAACAATTTTTATTTAGTTTTTCATGTGCCTTTTGTTGCTGAGACTTCATTGGGTACGTGGTGCTGGGGTTTGAACTCCTATACTTGTGCATGTCAGGTAAGTGCTGGAACCGCCGAGCCACGGCTCCAGCCCCGGGATCTTCTTATTTGTCTGTTTTGATCCCTGTTTCTCTCATGGTCATGGTTGTATCAGTTTTCTCTTATTTTCTGAAACTAGGGAAACTCCAGAGTCAAAGCTGGGGACCATCTCTAACAATGCAGCGTAACTCGCTTGACTTCGTTTAATTCAATTTTTCTTGATTTTAGCTTCACTGTAGCCCTGTAAGCTTATCAAATAATTTTGAAATGAGTCAGGGTGTCATTGAGGGACAAATAACTTTTCTCTGTCCAACTTACTGACAGTGCCCACAGACACAGCTTCTCACGTTCCTTCTGTCCAGGGGCAAGAGTGGAATCTTCTGAGGGAGCACAGTGGCCCCTGGACATGTGGCCCCGTTGGGCTCTGGCTCTCGACCCGGGGCTGGGGCACTCTGGCCTGAGCTGCAGCATGCTTGCAGTCCACAGAATCCCTGGGTTTAAGAGACACGGGTTCCCTGTGGCTAACCAGGACGGACAGGGGTGGCAGTGCTTTCCTGGCACACCATGCGTTCTGCTGAACAGCTCAGCACATGCAGTGCAAGAGAGAAAACCCCACCTGGTAAGGCCGGGAAGCAGCACTCAAGCTCCCAGGCAGGAGTGGGCCCATTTACGCTTTGCTACTTGGTAGGAGTTCCTGCCTCAAAGCTGCAAGTAAACGAGATAATCTGTGTATCCCTCAGACACTTGTTTCTATGTCTTAATTTTTAATACCCAAACAGCAATTTAAACATTTATACAAGTCCTATAATTGTCATATAAAGTGCTCCATGACCTCACAAGTCCTTGAGCTGTGCAGAGCCCTTGAGCTGCCAGCTTTCTAAGTGACCTCAACCCATGACGCACACACACACAACAACTAAGCAGAACTCTTGACCCGGCAGGTCAACGCAACGAAGCACACATGCTGGTCTATCTGAGCCCAACAAACCTCTCCTCCTTTAAAGTTGATCTATGTACGGTATTTGTTATAGTAAAAGAAAGCTGACAAGCAGAAATTATAGCAGAGGTAAATAAACTATGACTTCTAGCCAAATCTAGTCCAGGGTCTACTTCTGTACAGTCCATGAGCCAAGAAATATTTTCAAATTTCTAAATAGCTGAAAAGCATGAAAGAAGAGGGATGGTGTACGGCACTTAAAATCTGCATGAAATTCAAATTTCAGCATTCCTAAATAAAGTTTTCTTGGCACACGGCCATATAAGGTGTATGGCTGCAGATCCGAGTGGCTGCAGCACAGACCTCCTGACCTACTGCCACCTTAGCTGCCAGGCTCATTATGGGACAAGCTCGCCAACCCTGCTCTGCACTATGGAACATTTTCTAAATTCATATCAAAAGCACTCTTTTATTTTTAATACCGAAGCAGCATTTTGGCTCCTGCATAAGCATAATTACAGTAGTTTATCTGGGTGGCTGTGTCCTAGATCTCAAGGAAGAAATTATCTCAATCAAAGCTAAGTGCTGCAACCTGAATGATCTGAGGTGCCATTGATAGAGGCAGTCATTGAATCCATAGTTCACCCACTGTTGGAACCGGTAGGTGGCAAACAGGAATTAGAGATGGCAATTGAGAGTTTGTCCTGAATGTCGTCATGCACAGAAAAGAAGAAGTAGACTATTATATAAGCACATCTCTATGACACGTGCAAATCAGAAATTCAGAATGATGATCCAAACAGTCGATCAGCGATAAAATCTATACTGTGGAAGTTTCACACTTATTTTAAAAAGTTCTAAAATTAATCTAAAAGTCATTTTCAACATTCAGAGCCCAGTCAAGTGGAAAATTAAAATATTTAACTGGCTATTTCATATCCAAATATAACTCTAACAAGGTCCAGATAGACAAACAAAAGGATTTTTTTCTTGAGTTATCTAAATAAATTTATACTATGATGTCTATGTGTGAACAGATCCATTGATGGTTAGAAAAGTTGCAACCCCTTTTTTACCATAATATTACTATAAAGTCAGCATTTATAGCTTTTGAAAAGGGTTATTGTGACTAATTATGCTTAAACTATTCTACCAAATTATCTCATATTATTATCAATTGTAGGGCATTTAAAAATTTTCTTGAATAATTGCACAGACACTTAAAGCCACATAATTCATCTTGAGACTAAAATAATTTTAAAATTCATACTTGGAATATAATACCATGATAGCAAAACCGTCTTTAAGACAGCTATACTCAGAGGCCTGAACATTATCTTTTTACCTCCATCTGCCACAAAATGATAAAGAGAATGAACCTGGAAGTCCACAAATCTATTGCACCTATTTCTACCAATTAGTAGCTATATGCTCTTGATCGCGTTCCATTTGCCCATTCTAAACTTAGCATTCCCCATCTGAATAATGAGGAGTTGATAATACCTTCTCTGTACAGTAAGGATGAGCATTAAATGCAACACACTTTGGTACCTCTGCATGATGCCTGGCACACAGAATGAACACACAGCAACTGCTGCATGTATTATTTCTTGTTTCTCAAATACAACTTACTAAGCTGGGTTATTTTTAGTTTAGCCAATACCTGGCCATTTCCAAGGGAAAAGACATAGCCCAGTGGGTGCTTTTTAATTCTTCCCTTTCTCAATGTCCTCATTACCCAGGCACTCCCAGAGATCATGGCACTTTCTAGATGTGCTGCATCTAATGTTGTTAAAGCAGATATCCCCATCTGTCATACAGCAGATGCTGTCCTGCACCTTCCTCTCCCTCCAGCTGATCTAAAGTTCCTGTGCTTCGAACAAAGCTAACCACGGCACTTTGATTCTTGTAAAGGCTCAATAAAGGCAAGCATTAAACATAAGCAGGGAAAATAATAAAGAAAAAAATCCTCTGAACCAAAATGTTCCTGTACTCTCAAAATCTTTATGGAATAGCTCTTCAGCAGTAAGAGTACAGTTATGAAAAAGAATGCTTTGCATATAGATTTCATGGAGTGACTACAAAAGCTAGTGTTACAAATGAAACAAGTACACCCACTCAAATGCATAAGAAATTAAAAATGCTCCCACCAAACACTGCAGATAAAAGTCAACTGCAGCACACACATGCTGGTAAAAATGTAAACTTGTACCGCTGCTTCGGATACATATTAGAGATTTTTAAAAAATTAAACATACCAATAAGACTCAGCCATCCTACTCCTATGCACAATAAATTAAAATATGTGCATACAGAGAATTATATAAATGCTCATAACAATTCTATTCATAATGGTTCCAAGATGGAGACCACCAAAATATCTATCCAAACATGAATGTATAAACAAAACGTGGAGCTGGTGGGATGAATTTCCTTATGGCTGTAATCCCAAGGCCTCGCTCTTTGGTGCCAGTTCACTGGAGGCCTTTTACAGTTCTGGCCAGCTTGGCAGAGCTCACTGCCATCAGGGCGCTATCTGCTCCTGTTGCCTACGACGCGCGCTCCTATCACATGGTCAGCGGAAGTCTGTCGGAGACAACATCATCGAGGGCGTGAAAGACAACCCCTCACTTTTGCGGGACTCTTGGGTAGAAGGTTCTGCCCACATTCAAGAGGAAGAGATTTCACAGAAGCCGAGGTACCAGGCCATGAGAGGCCTCTGCAGGTTCACCTCTGTGTCCGTGTATACCAATCCACTTGCCCAGGAGAGAGACCTCTTATGAGATGAGAGTTGGAGAAGTGGCAATTCCGCTCATGAGTTTAGTTGCTAACGCTCCAGCTGTTTCTTAAAAAAAACAAACAAACCTGACTTTGTGGTTTAAATATGTGAGTAATTGAACACTTAACTGAAGTTCTTTTAAAATTTCAAATAGAAAGTGTAATTTCATAGCTTAGGAGGTACTAAGATACAAACACTACGTGGAACCGCAGACTGTTTCTTTCCATTCTGGAAAGGTAAACTTGAAAGTATTGGCACATTTGATAAAAACAAAAACAAAGGTGTGCGTGGCTCTAATGAATGTGCACATTCTGTTCTAACTTAAATTTATTCCCTCTTGATTTTTAGAGCAGAAACATTTTACAGCCTTTTTCCTTCTGTGCACTGAACTGAAAGTCTCAGGTATGGCTAGTTCCATAGAAAAGATAGAATGCTGTAGTCTACCTAAAGAAATGTTATTCTCAGTCGATAAATGAGCAGATTAATTAAATGGACATTTCTCAGATGAAGAAACACAAATGGCCAACAACTATGAATAAAAAATGTTCAACTTCATTATCAATTAGGGAAACACAAATCAAAATTACACTGAGATTTTATCTCACATAGTCAGAATGGTGTCATCAAGAACACAAACAATAACAAATGCTGGAGAAGGTGCAGAGAAAAAGGAACACATTTATGCTCTTGATAGGATTGTAAATTAGCACAACCACTATGGAAATCAGTGTGGTGGTTCCCCAAAAGACCAGATATGGAGCCACCATATGACCCAGCTATATCATTCCTCGGTATTTATTCTGAAAAAGTCATATTACACTGATACATGTACACCTATGTTTATAGCAACATGATTCACAATAGCCAAACTATGGAACCAGCCTATGTGTCCATCAGTGGATGAATTGATAAAGAAAAGTAGTGTATATATACAAGGAGTTTTATTCAGCCATGAAGGAGAATGAAATTTTGTGAGTGGAGGAATTAGAGACTATCATGCTAAGTGAAGTAAGGTCAAATTCATAAGGTATATTTTCTCTCATAAACAGAAGCCAAAGAGGAAAAATGAAAGGGAAGTTAGAGATGGATCTCCTTAAAAGCAAAAGGAGATTAGTAGATGAAGGAATGAAAGGGTGGAAGATATGGAGAGAGTGGAGAAGTGCTGGAGAGGGATACTGGACAAATTATATTGTTATATTGTGTGCAAGTGTGATAAACATATCACAACAAATCCCACCATTATGTACAACTATAATGCATCAAAAAAAAACATGGGGAAATGGCTGGAGCAATGGCTTAGTGGTTACTGCGTTTGCCTGGCATGTGCGAGTACACAAGTTCAAACCCCAGCACCATGTACACAAGGAAGTCTGGGAGCAACGAAAGCCACATGAAAAACTAAATAAAATTGTTCTCTCTTTCTCTCACTGTCCCTCTCTCTTAAAAAAAAAACATGGGGAAAATAGCAGGCAGGAAAAAAAATAAATCAGCTATTCTCTTACCAATTGTCTCTATAATTTACTTAAAGCAAAAAATTATTGAGGTAAATAATAATTAAGAAGAGATCTTAAGAACATTCCTAGTTCAGTCCTTGTTAACACTTTTCATTATTGATTTTGTTGCTATATCAATAAAAATAAACTCCTCATTTGAGAATATTTTTATGTGGAATACAAAGAAGCCAGAGTCAAAAGCGATTTGTTAATTTCTAGCTAATCACCAAGAGAATAATGATCATATTAAAGTAATGACATTGACATCACTTTGCATTAGTACAGAACACAGTTATTCACAAAGCACCTGCACATGCCCTGATGAACCTTGACTCCCAAGGAAAACCTGTTGTTATGTCTTACAGAACTCAGAGCCCCACACTGGCCATCTGTTCATGTGTTGAAGCAACTAAAAACCAGTTTCTCAAGAAGATCCTGGCCCCGTGCCTGAGTGCTCACTTGGGAGTCACACTGGGCTACTTGGGTGTCTCTTGATCGTTGTCATATCTTGACTACTATTACACAAAAGGGCACACATTACACCCACTGAGGATCTTCCTTCATTTTATCACAAGGAACATTTGAACTTCATGATCTTTCTGGAAAACACACCCACATTTACTAAAAGTTTGACTCTGCTCCCAGGGACAGCTTGGATGGCTCGGTGCTGGGGGAAGGGTTTACTTTCAGGATGGTGCAATTGTGTGGCTGAAAGATTGGTGTAAAATGTCCACAGAGGTCAGGGGCTAGTGTCCTTGCTTTTCCCAACGAGGGCCTTTCCTGGGATTATTATAGCATGATAGGTGTTCTCCAAGACTGACTTCTCTCTTTTTTTTTCCTCAGAATTGAATGATCGCGTAAGTACTATTTACCTTCTTGGGGAAGGTAAAGGGTAAGCTATATTATCGATTTCTCCCTCTAGATCCCTCCCTAACTTTTCTCCCTCTCCCTCACCCCCGCCGCTTCTTCCCCGCCGCTTCTTCCCCGCCATCCCACTCACTACATTTCTATGGTTTCCATAGGTTATGTGATGTTTCATCTTTTGAGTCTTGTACATGATCTTGACCTTTCACCCAAGCCTGGGTTTTGCTCTAGCCTTCACAAATGAGGGAAAATATTTGACCCTTGTGTCTCTGAGTTTGGCTAATTTTACTCAGCATGATTTCTTCCATTGCCATCCATTTACCTTCAAAGGCCATAATATCACTGTTTCTAATTGCTCAGTAGAAATCTGTAGTGTGTGTGTATTTATGTATATATACATGCACACACATACATACACACTCACACACACATATATGTATATATGTATATATACATACACACTCACACACACACATATATATGTATATATGCATATATTATACACACACACACACACACACACACACACATATCACAGTTTTTGGATCCATTCATCCAGTAATGGGCATCTGGGTTGATTCCATACTTTAGCTATTGTAAATTGAACTGCTATGAACATTGATTTTGCTGTATCACTGTGATGTGCTGATTCTTGCTCTTCTGGGAAAATACTCAGAAGAAGGATAGCTGGGTCATACTGTGGATCCATCCCTAAGTTTTTGAGGAGACTCCACACTGCTTTCCAGAGTGGCTATACCAGCCTGCAGTACTATCAACAGTGTGCAAGTAAGTGTTTCTCTCTCCCCACAACAATTCCAGCATCTGTTATTGTTCATATTCTTTATCTTTCCCAATCTGACTAGAGTGAGGTGAAATCTTGATGTAGTTTTGATCTGCATTTCTCTGATTAGTAGTGATTTAGAACACTTTTTTAGATAATTATTGGCTTGCTCGATTTCCTCTGTTGAAAAGTTTCTGTTTAGTTCTCTGGCCCATTTATTAATTGTATTATTTGTGATTTTGATATTAAGTTTTTTGAGTTCTTTTTACATTTTGGATACTAGTACCCTGTTAGAGGAATCACAGGCCATGATTATCTCCTGTTCTATGGGTTCTCTTTTGATAGTTTTGACCACTTCCTTGGCTGAGCAAAAGCTTCGTAGTTTAATGGCATCCCATTCATTGATTCTTGACTTTCTTTCCCTTTGGGAGTCTTATTGAAAAAGTCTTTGCCTACTCCCATATGCTGACGTGTTGGTCCTAATTTTTCTTCCAGCAGTTGTGTGGTAGCTGGTTTAATTCCTAGTTCCTTGATCCATTTTGATTAGATTTTCATGCAAAGTGAGAGATAAGGATCTAATTTCAACTTTCTGCAAGTGGCTGTCCAGTTTATCCAGCACCATTTGTTGAATAGGCTATCATTCTTCCATGTTATATTTCGATCCCCTTTGTCAAAGATCAGATGTTTAAAGATTTGTGGATTTGTCTCAGAGTCTTCTATTCTATTCCATTGCTTTGATGCCTATTTTGAAACCAATACCATGCTGTTTCTGTTACTACAGCTCTATAATGTTATTTTAGATTTGGTATTGTGAAACACCTGTTTTGTCTTTCTTGCTTTATAATATTTTGACTATTTTGGGATTTCTTGTTATTCCAAATGAATTTGAGAATTGCTATTTCTATATCTGTAAAGAATGACATTAGTATCTTGGTGAGGAATGTTGAATCTGTACAGTATTTTCTGTAGAATGGCCATTTTAATTATATTAAATCTGCATAACCGAGAACATGGAACATCTTTCTATCTTCTCAGGTCTTCTTTAATTTCTTTCTTCAGTGTTCTGCACTTTTCATTATAGCAATCTTTTACCTTCCTTCTTAGATTAATTCCCAAGTATTTTATTCTTTTTGAGGATATTAGGAATGGAACTGATTCCCTAATTTTTATTGTGCCCTATTATCATTAGTGTATACGAAAGCTATTGATTTATGGATATTGATCTTGTAGCTTGCCAATTTGCTAAATCTGTTTATAAGCTAAAGCAGTTTTCTGGTGGAGTGTTTTGGGTCTTCCAAATAAAGGATCATGTCATCAGCAAAAAGGGATAATTTGACTTCCTCTCTTTCTATTCTAATCCCTTTGATTTCCTTCTCTTGCCTGATTGTTCTTGCTAGGGTCTCCAGGACTATATTGAATAAAAGTAATGAGAGCAGGCAGCCTTGTCTTGTTCCTGAGTTTAAAGAAAATGCTTTTAGCTTTTCTCTGTTTACAAATACACTTGCTGTGGGTTTGTCATCTATGGCTTTTACATAGTTAAGATACGTTCCTTTGATCCCTATCTTCTCTAGAGTTTTAAGCTAAAAGGGTGTTGGATTTTGTCAAATGTGTTTTCTGCATCAGTTGAGATGCTCATGTGGTTTTGTCATTAATTCTGTTTAAGTGATTGAATCACATTTACTGATTTGAATATGTTGAACCAGGCTTATATCCCTAGAATGAAGCCTACTACATTGTGATGAATTATCATCTTGTTGTGTTTTTGAATGAGGTTTCCTAGAATTTTATTAAGGATTTTTGCATCTATGTTCACCAGGGATATTGGTCTGTAGTTTTCTTTCCTTTTATTTTTTTTTGTGTGTGTACCTTTGTTGGGTTTTGGTATTAGGGTTATGGTTGCCTCATAAAAAGTGTTTGGGAGAGTTCCCTCCTTTTCAATTCCTTGGAATACTTCATAAGGAAAGGTGTTAGCTCCTCCTCATAGGTGTGGTAAAATTCAGTAGGGAAATCCTGGGCTTTTCTTCTCTGGAAGATCATTAGTTGTTAAATTGATTCCAGTGGCTATTATTGGGCTGTTTAAGCGATCAATCTGGGGATGTTGGAAGTGTCTAGAAATTTGTCCATTTCTTCTAGATTATCTAATTTAGAGGACTACTGTTTTTATAAATAGGTTCTGATAATCCTTTGGATTTCCAAAGGGTCAGTGGTTATCATACTATTTTAATTGGTGATTTTGTTGATTTGCTTCATTTCTTTCCTTCTTTCAGTGAAATTGGCTAGGGATTGGTCAATTTTTTTAGTTTTTCAAAGAACCAGCTCTTTGTTTCATTCTTCTTATCCCCTTTATTTCATTGACTTCTGCTCTAATCTTGATTATTTTCTGCCTTCTGCTGGTTTGGGGATTAGATTGTTTATCCTTTTGTAGGGATTTGAGATGGAGTATAAGCTTATTTATTCCGGATCTCTCATGATTTTTAGGGTAGGCACACAGTACTATAAATTTTCACCTTAAGAATGCTTTCAGGGGGGCTGGAGCGGTGGCTCAGTGGTTTCTGCGCTTGCCTGGCAAGCACAAAGACCTGGGTTCAAACCCCAGCACCACGTACACAACTAAGTGTTGGAGCAACTAAGGCCATGTGAAAAACTAAAAAAAAGTTGTTTCTCTCTTTCTCTGTCTCTCTCACTGTCCCTCTCTCTTAAAAAAAAAAAAAAAGAATGCTTTCAGGCTGCCCCAAAGGTTTTGATATATTGAGTCTTCATTCTCATTGACTTCCAAGGATTTCTTGATTTTCTCCTCTCATGTTTCCTTGTATCTATTCTTCACTTAATAGGGTACTATTACCCTAAATCTTTGGATGTCTTTGGCTGTAAGAAGGATCTCCTGTAAGCAGTATATTGCTGGATTTTGCTTTTTGATCCAATCCACTAATCTATGTCTTTTGATTAGTGCTTTGAGACCACAGTCATCATAGTGTGTTGGGGTTCATGATCATCATGTTTTATTAGTGAGTTTGTGCTGTGTTGGTTGTCTTTTGGTGGCATGTACTTTTACTGAATTCCCTGTTTGTATGTTTTGAGGATTATTTGTTTGCTCTTCTAGCTGGAGTTTATCTTGAAAATTCTTTGTAATGCTGGTTTTCTGTTCCTGAATGGTGCAAGTTTGATCTTATCATGAAATGTTCTTATTTCTCCATCAAATTTAAAGCTATGTTTTCACTAGGTATAGTCTTCTCAGTTGCAGGTTGTGGTCATTCAGAGATTGTAATATCTCCTTCCAGGATATTCTTGCTTCTAGGATCTAAGTTGAATAGTCAGAGGTGATCCTTATTGGTTTGTCTCTGAATGTGATTTGGCATTACTCTTCTGCAGTATTTAATATTCTTTCCTTGATTTTCCTGTTATAAATTTTGAATATGATGTGTCTCAGTGAGCTTCTCATTTGATTAGGCCTATTGGATGTCTTATGCACTTCCTGTATGAGCATATCTGACTCTATTCTAGTATGGGAAAATTTTTCTTTAACTATTTCATTCAGAATGTTCTTTATGCCATGTTTGTGTTTCTATTTCTTGTATCTCAATTACTCTTAGATTGTTTCTTCTGTTTTCCTCCCACAAAATCTGAAAATTCTGCTCATGGTCTGTGAGTTATTTTCTTTTTTGTCATCTGTGCACTCAAACTTACTCAGCCTGTGCCTAATGTCGGAAGTTCTTTCTTCAAGAGCTGAGATTCTGTTTTCCATAGAAGTTAGTCTAATAATAAATTCTTTCATCATTCCTCTGATGTGATCGACTGAAGATTTTAGCTCCATTACTTCCTTTTTCAGTATGTCAATTTCTTTCATAATGAAGTTTTCATATCTTGAGTTTTCTCACCCAGTCACTTCATTAAATCTTCTTTTAGCTCATTGTTCCTTTGATAATGTTTTCTAGGTATTCATCTCAGTTGCTGCCCATGTGTTTCTTGGTAGGGGAGTTGTGCATTTGAGGTGAATCTTTTCTAGTTTGATTCCTCATCTTTGATGAGCTTCTTCTGAATTTTTGAATTGAAGTTCCCTGTGTGGAAGCAAAGCAAGGCAAGTCTTCAGGTGGTTCTTTCTTGTAGGTCAAAGGGTTGGGTCAGGCACTGCCTCTCTGATGATCACCTTCTTCCAGAAAGCTGCTTCTGCCTGGAGCCTCATCTTGTTGCACCTTTTGGATCTAGGTCCCAGGCTGTGGATCTTGAAACTGGTGGGGTTGTGGGGTAGCCTGCTGAATTGTTGAGGCTCAGCAGTGGGGGTGTGTGGCTGGGTCATGGGGTCCCAGTGGCACAGGGATGGTCAGAAAAGGCCCACCTATGAGTCTCACTGGGATCTGGGATCCTTTGTAGCATGCCCGCAGCTTGGGTCCATTATAAAAGACTGATATTTGAAGAAAAGAATTCTCACGGCACATTTTATAAAAGTTTAATTTGTCACTTCCACTAAATGACATTCTGTTTTAAGTGCCTGAGTTTCTTTTCTGGCTACCTCCTCCCTTAGAGGGTTGTTGGTTACTGTGTGACTTGGTCCCTTTGTTTCTACCCAGGTTATTTCCCCTCTTTATGGCAATGCAGGCCCATTCTAATTACCTTTTCTGTTTTTCAAAATATCTAACATATATATGCTCTATAGAAGATTTTAAATAATTTAGATATTATAAGATAGTGATGTGTATTATGAAATAGTATTTATAAAGACAAAAACAACAAACAGCACTGATTCTGCTGGTTCTCTGATCATCCATTTAAGGTCTCTCTTTTAGTTCCATCTGAACACAGGTATAATCAGATGGCATTGGCACCCATATGTAAACTTATCAACAGCTTCTATTACTTAATGTCTCTACTTTTTTTCCACTTTTTTTTTTTTAAGAGAGTGACAGTGTGAGAGAGAGAGAGAATCTATTTTTATTTAGTTTTTTACGTGGCCTTCGTTGCTCTGCCACTTCATTGTGTATTTGGTGCTGGGGTTCAAACTCATGTCACTCATGCCAAGCAGTTGCTGTGACCAACTAGCCACCACTCCAGCACCAAAGTCTCTACTTTCTAAAAGCCTTCTTCATCTTTTTATTTCAACAGTATTTGAAACCCTGACCACACTCTCGTCTGTATCTTACAATGCATCTATTTGACGCTAATTTTGTCATCACTTTGATGTGGGGTTTTGCAATGAGGCTCAATTCTCTGTTCCTGGTGGCAAATGGAGTTTGGGCTCACTGCAGATCTCTGCAGCTAAAATAGCCAGTTTCTAGTGTTTCCAGCTATTCCCAGTTAAAACTGGGAATTGGCTGGCTGCAGGTTTCTGCAGCTGAAATAGTGTTAGCAGCTACCCAGCTAAGAGCTGGGCACCCCCCCCCCCCGCCCGCCTCTCGCTACTGTTGAGCTGCGTGTCGCAGCTCTTGGTATGAAAGCATACCCCGGGAATTTGATGCCAATCTTCTTCTGGGTTCTTGTGGTGCAAATCTGAAGAATAAAATCCACAGACAACCACTGAAGGGAAGAGTAAAAAGAATAGGATTTATTTAAAGAAGGAGAGCAGAGTCTCCACAATGCAGTGGGGTACCTGGAAGCAGGATATCATCTGATGTATGTTAGGCCAGGGTTTATATTGGTTTTGAGTATGAGCCTTGATTAAGAACCATTGGTTAAAATCTATGCAAAACAGGTAGGAATGCTTTTTCTAGTTCCCATCTGTGTTCACCCCCACTTCTTAGTTTTCTTGCCTCTGGGACAAAGGATTACTCCCACAGGTGAGCCTCAAGGTCTTTTGCATTTGAAGGCCCTGAGCATGCCCATTAACTTCTCTAGTGGTTAACTTCTAAGTGTGGTTGAATGGGGCCCATTGTACTGACTACCTAGCCATTTTACTATCTCTCCTAATCTCTATCAACTTCATTAATATATTCTCCAAGGAACAGTGACTAACACCTATATGTGGCAGCTATTTTAATAAACTCTGCAGACCTTAACACAACAGAATAAGTGTTGTTAAACAAATAATTAACACACAGATCT
Source organism: Aplodontia rufa (assembly GCA_004027875.1). Taxonomy (NCBI): domain Eukaryota; kingdom Metazoa; phylum Chordata; class Mammalia; order Rodentia; family Aplodontiidae; genus Aplodontia; species Aplodontia rufa. The sequence goes on along the minus strand of PVKS010013399.1, from coordinate 14,727 downwards.
TTGAAGGTACATGGGAGAAACCACTGACATTAAGTTCGGGAATAACTAGTTTTTGAGCTAACACTAGAGGAATGTATAGGAATCAGACAGAAAAAAAGATGGTTTTATAAGGTAAACAAGGTCTCCGAGTAGGAGAATCAGAACCAAATACTTCTAACCCCTAACATGATTCCTGGAATGCAGATCCAGGACAGGACAGCTTCTCAAATATTCATCATCAATCTATAAATAGTCAATTACTTCTGTGTCATTTCCTAAATGTATTAATTATACCTCTACATTTGACAACACAATTCTATTGCATATGTACTACTTGGTAACACAATTAAATTAAATGTGCATTTAAATGTACAGTATGCAAGGTACTGATTTCAAAGCAATGAGGATGTCAAGATGACAAGAGTGCCTTTGAGGGGCACTTACAGCCAGGCATGCACAAGAATGTGCGTTCAAACACCAGCACAACGTATGCAACAAAGTGTTGGAGCAATAAAACTGGATAAAAACTAAATAAAATTGATTCTCTCTTTCTCTCTCACTGTCTCTGTTTCATTACTTGCAATGTGGGAACAACGACTGTACCTACCTTACAGGATGTACTAACCATAATTAGTACTCACTATATATCAGGGGATGCTGCTGAATGCACGGTATAAGACATGGTCACCCCAACAGAAGATGACTGGAAGATCTAAGTTCTAGACACAACTCCCCTAGAGGCTAATCACTTAAACATCTGTATGCTTCAGTATCTTCTTTGTAAAATGTAGACAATAAAGAGCTTAGGGTCAAATAAAATGACAAGTGACCTGATTTATATGAAAACCCTTTTAGCAACAATAGGTGTTTATTAGTCAAATAAAGGGCCCATCTAATAGAGGAAATAGGAACAGGCTCACACATCTACCTCACTTTATACAGCCCCAAACCACCAGTTCCAAGTAGGAGACACATTCCGTGCACAACAGCGCAGCTGTTGCCAGAATCGACATGAATATGCCTGCATTGTATCTATGCCTGCATTGATTATTCATGCATCTGAGTTAATTCAATAGCTAGCTTTAGTGGTTTTTCCCAGAAATGAGAATCTCTATAGCTTATATGACATAATTTGGCATGCAATTTTCTTCCACTACTAAAATTTTGTATTATAAAAAGCAAGCTTTTTATAAGTCAATGCTTGATACCATACTTTTCCCCTCCAAGAGAATTATCATCAGAACAACCACGTATTTTTTTAAACAAAATTTGCATTATTATAAATGAAATGACTCTTGCTCCACTGAGCAGCTCTGCTGAGTTTTGACATAGTCAATCACTATCATTATTTACTAAGAGTCCCTCCACGCAGGGTGCGGCCACACTAAATGCATCAGATGCCTAACAGTGCGTTTATTCCTTTACAATTTCCAGTTACCAAACTATTAAGAACCCACAAGATGCCTCCAATTACATCACTAAGTGTTGACAGCTTAACTGTAGGCACATCACAAGGATAGCAGGATTTAAATGACAGTGATTTTTTTCTTGTCCTGTCATTGACTTTAAACAATGGAGATAAATGAAGTCTTAGAGATAGTAAGATGTACTCTTATGAACCCTTAACAGATTTAATTTAGGAGAACCATATGATTATCTTCATCTGCTTAAGTTCTCTTTACTAAAAATAATCTGGCTATTGCAGGCAGGAAAATTTGCTGCAGCTCCAATTAGAGACACTTTTAGCTATCATAGCTCTAACGGCTGACACGGTAGCTCTCGTTCCAATTCAAGGCATGGAAATCTATCCCAATAACATTACTATCATGTAAACCTTCATGGTTGTCTCAACTGGCCTTACATCTTGATAATTATGACTGGAACTGGACTCTGCTTATTAAATGAGATAAGAAGTTTATTAGATTTCTAGAGAATGTCCAGATACAATCATCATCAAATATACATTATTATTTAGTTCTCAAAACTTTATGAATAACACATCAATCTGGTGTGTTCTTTATTGCTTTAAATCCCCAACTCAGAAAGCTGAAGGTAAATTCAAGCTTAACTCAATCAGCTACCTTTCTTTCAGAAAGGGAAAGAAGTAATGTTGAAACTATACAGAGATCATATTTCATTTAATTCTTCTGTGACCTCAATAGAATTTACTACCAATGAATATGTGGAAGTCTGTGTTGGTCACTGGAGAGAAGTCAGACTTTCTTCAGTGGTGCAGGAGATAAATTCTTGTAGGATTTAAGTGAGACAATGGCCAGATAAGGGCTGGGCAGAGATGTAGGGACAATAGATTTTCAAAGGTGCAAAAGGGCAATGAACTTGGAAAAGCCTGCGTAGCCAGGCATTCAACACACATGCAGTGAGCATGTTTCCAGTCAGTTTCTTGCTAATGACACTGCTATGTATTTACGAGGCACTTTTAGCCTTATGTTTTCACAAGACTGCAATGCCTACGCTCCTATCCTTGCCCTTTACAGACTGCATTTATAGGTCTGAAGAGAGCAAGGCCTTCAAGGCCTTCTTAATCAAATTAATTTAGACAAACATGATTCTTGGCCAAAAGAATCGTCAGTTTGTCCTTGGAAAGGCATGTTGGCAAAGGCCTTTTTTAGCATGGAATATTTGTTCTAGTGTGTAAATTTTCCTCTGAGCTTATTCATTTCAAGTTTCCTCCCCTTTCTTTCCCTCTCCTCAGCCTTTGTTTCCTTTCTTTCATTCCCCAGATCAGTTATAAACAAGGTCTAATCACCTCTAAAAATTACGCTGGCCTATTTATTTATGGCCTGATTAGAGGGAAGAGGAGAAGTCTTAATTCTAGATTAAAACAAACTAAATTTGTAGTTGTATGAGTTTCCTCGGGACTAATTTAGACTGGCTGAGGTTCATTTCAAAAGTGTTTTGAGTTTCTCACAACTTTCTAAAAGAATTTCCTCAAATTATTATTTTATGACTCGTATTCCCTTTTGGTTTAATGTTTTTGGCCTAATAAAACCAACTTCCTTAACAATTTTTTCTTACCAAATATATTTCTTTCATCAAATGAAGTAGAAAAGATTGTTACTGAAGATCAAGGTCAGTCTTGGTTACAAATCACTGCCATCCTTAACTTTTTGAGATAAAAATACTTGTAGAGAAACAAGTTGCTGCCTCCGCCTTCCTGCCTTTGTTCCTTAAACTGGAGTGCCCACCTTCTTGTGTTACCCCTAGCTCATCCACCCATGTAGTTGGTCTGGTCCGTCTATCACGGTTTCCTGCAGAGGGGAAGGAGTGGATGGATCACAGTGGCCACAAGCACACACTCAGCGAGGCGGCAGGCATGGAGGCCTGTGGATCCAGCGACCATGGCCCTATTCCTTCAAAATGCACAAGAGGCAAGGGTGCGATAATCACCCTCCTACAACCTTGAGGACGGCCACAGTTGTTTCCGAGGAGCAAAGCTTTGGCTAAAAGATCAACTGCCCCTTGTGTGGTGGACACACATGCACACTGCCCTTTGGTTATGGGGTGTCATCATGGCTCATCTGTACTGCTAGCTATGCGGCTCTGTAGGGCAAACCCTGTCCCACCAGCCACCAGTCCACTCCGCTGTTTTTCACCCAGCACGGCGAACTCTCCTATCAAGACAGTGCGACAGCCTATCTACTGCTCCACCTGCTTTGCTGAGTGTGGTGCTCATGAGGCAAAATTAACTTACGTAAAATAGAGGGACCTGGAGAAGGCCCCTTGCAAGTTAGTTGTGATCATTAGACAAGCATTCTTTCAAAATAGCCTCTCTACCTGCTTTCATCTCTATTCCATGAATGATTGCTCTTTAAACAAAAACGAAAAATCTAAGATGGTTTATGCCAAGAAATGGACATATGAACTTCCTTTAAAATATTTTTTGAGCTGGTCACAGTGACACATGATTATAAACCGAGCAGCTCAGAAGGCTGAGGCAGGAAGATAGTAACTTCTAAGTCAACCTCAGCAACTTACTGAGGCTCTAAGCAACTTAAAAAGACCATGTCTCAAAATAAAAAATAAAAAGGGCTGGAGATGTGACTCAGTGGTTAAGTGCCCCTGAGTTCAAATTCTGAACAACAACAAAAGAAAAAAAAAAATTTTTTTTTGGGCGGGGGATGGGGCACAGGGGGAGAATATTTTGGCAGAAAGAAATGATAAATGAGGGGATAAATGTGCTAATTATTCTGATTTGATCAGTAAATAATATATACATGTACTGAAACATACCATTGTACTCCATAAAATTTTTTATTCACAAGACTACATCTATATATAATAATTTGAAATCTAAGATCTCAGATACTGTTGGGTTTATAATTTTAATTCTTCAAATTGGATCATTAAAAAATTTATGGTATCAGTCAATAGATCAACAGTCTTGGCTACTGAAATTCAACACCCCCCCCCCTTTTTTGCACCTCTAAGTTCTCATTACTTCAGTGCACAGACGCATGTTTTCCAATTGCCTTCCTTAAATTACTACTCTTGATTATACTTCTTGAAACCAGTCTGCCAACTAAGGCAGGTTCATTATTGATTTTGATTCATGCCACTTTAAGAAATTTATTCATAGAAGCAATTGTGATATTATTCAGGAATCAAAAGAGAAAGGGAAACACAGCATGCTTCTTGCCCAAAATTATGTTCTAGTTTAAGAAAATTGTTTCTCAGAACCAAGTTACTTACTTTTAGCTGATTCATATCACATCACTGCATCCAAGGCCAAGAAAAGCAGCGATACTTTCTTTGGAACTTAGTGTCACCCTTCCTCTTTTCTAGATGACTTTGCTGGGTCTCACTTTGCCTCCCTTCCGCTCAAAATAAGCAGAGCTATCATGAACACTCAATGTATTAGAAATAAGAGTTAAGCATGATTTGGTAATCCATAAATTTAAAAGATTCAATTTGGTCTGAATAATACAGAGAAGCCACAACTAGGGCCACAAAGTACAAAGAAAGTGTCATTATGCAAGTTTACAAATTAATACTTCAGAAAAGGTTAGGGCAAGATCGGATCTGAAACACTCATAATCCAGCCCTCCTTGATAGTCACACAAAATCCCAAAACCCTAAGTGGCTCAGCCTTTCTTTTGAAGCCATCAGAGGCTGGCATCGTGGGAATCACGGGATGTGACAGTTGATGGCTGACAGTCATGAAGGGTGGAGAAAAGTTCCCTTCAAATTCCCAGAGCTCAGCGCTCAGGCCTGTTCAGAGGTGGAAATAGCTGTTCACAGCTCAGTCACCCCTGATGACAGCATTTCATCAGAACAAGGTCAAGCTAAAGGTACAAGGGGACAGAAATCTGCAGTCTAAGTTCTAAAACAATGGCAACCTCATTGGAAAAGCAGGAGTGATATTTGGGAACAATGATGACCACTAGCAGACAGAGCAGACAGGTTTTCCATCTTTCAGCTCAGAAGTGAGTTCTTCTTTACCCAATCTTGCCTTTAACTATTTGCAGTTTTTTAATTGGTAAGTCTGTGCCCTCTTTCCCAGACCCAAGGCCAGAACTGTATTTTGAGACCTCATGGTCTTTTGGAAGATGGCAATAACTTGCTAACTAATTCGATGCTCTATCTCTGTATCCTTCACGCCCCCAGAGGAATATTTCTAAACAAAAATCGAGCCCTGCCCATCTCCTGCCTAAAATCCTCCAGTGCCTCCACCGCATCTCTGGGCAGAGCTCACTGGCCTCCTAGCAGTTCATGAAGCCCTTTCATGCCGACTGCATTTCTCCCTCCCCACTTCCCTCAGGGCTGCTTTCTCGCCACCCTTGCCATGGAAACCCTCAGGCGCAGTGGTAAGGAAACACAGAGGTCCTCACTGCATTTAATCTTCCTGGAACTTTTCTCTGCTGAGGAAATCCTCTGGCTTTTTAGCATCATGGGGAATGTTGATGATAATCCAGCATTTCTAGGGCCTGCAAGATGCTGTTTTGAAAAACAGATCTCATGTGTCTTTACCAAACAGCCGTCAGCTGCTCTGCTGACGCTGGGCACAGGAATCTTAATGCCCAGGTTGTCACCTTTTGCTTTGCCGCTTGACCCTTGCTGGCAACTGTGTTTCCCCAAGATCCTTCCCCAGCTGTTGAGGCTGAGGGAACAGAAGTCTCTCTGACTCAAATGAAGATGCAGCCTAATAGGAATCATCTTAGGTGTTCATTAGCACAGTGAGTGGAGATGATTTCTAAGAGGGAACAGTAGAAAACAAAATCTAGAATAAAAGTACCCGAGTTCAAGGCTCATTACTTTGCATACTACCTTGTACCCTATAATTTAAAATTTTCTCAAGTTTCTGTACACATAAAGTAAGAATCAATATCAGCTCTTGATATCCCGATAGGTATTTAATATGTGTCTAAGAATAAAAGAAACAAAACATGAGAAAAGTGCCTTTGCACTTTTCAAACACTATGCCATGTTAATTATTTTTCTTTGCATTAAGCCATACCGTGAGATTCTTGCAAAAATCTATATTAATGTGCATAGTGCTTTATATTGTAATTTGAAGTTTTTACTTCCAAAAGAAGAGACAATATTTTTTCCAGACCATGAACTATACTCATCTTCTTATCTAGAATAGAAATCAAAAACCCCTTTTACCAACCTAACTTGTCTTTTTAGGAATTAAAAACAGTCAAAATACTCATATGGTTATAATAATTTGATGTCAGAGCGCTTTTGGAAAAACTACAAAGCCATTCATTTTTTAAGAAACTACTTAAGAAATTCTGACACATTCTACTAAAAGTTATCTCTAACACATATGTAATCAATATATGAATTGACATGATTTTAAACATAGAGAAACTGCTATTTCTTCACTTTTCCAACATTTAATGCTAAGAATTGATTGGTTCTAAAATTAATATATTTGTCGAGGGATTCTAAAATATTTATATAATTGGAAATTTTTAGAAGAATTAAAATAATTTGTGAAATACATACAAATTCAAACAACAGAAATGTTGATTGTGGTAGGCATTTTGTTTTTCACAGAGATGAAGCATTATATGCACTATATTCATATTCATGTGATCCATGTGAATGCTAGGCCAATTTCCCTTTCCCAATTTAAGATACACTGTCATGAGCATTAAAAGCCCAACCATGGCGGGCTGGAGCAGTGGCTCAGCGGTTACAGTGTTTGCCTGGCACGTGCAAGGATGCAGGTTCAAACCCCAGCACCATGTACACAGTGCAGCATCAGAGCAACAAAAGCCACATGAAAAACTAAATAAAATTGATTCTTTCTCTCTTTAAAAGAAAAAGAGCCAAACCATAGGCCTTGCTAAGTCAGGACTGATGCTTGTACTTATGCCTACTCATGCCTGGAAAGCAACTACGTAGCTCTGTTTGACCGCAGAAGAAGTTGTGTTTGAGGGCCGAGGACGGGATCAAGGACTCATGCTGCCTTCTTTCAATGAGGCTGTGAACAACAGTTTCCTTCAACACAGAAACTTCTACAATTTGCGTGGTAGAAGGAAGCCTTAGATCTGAACTAAGCGGATACGTGTGGCAAAGCCTTCCCCATATTTTAGGGTTCACTGGTTACTCTTATTTAGATATTAAAAACAAAACACACATGAATGTTCAAAAATAATGATAATGGATACATTTATTAATGGAACGGGACATCATCTATATTAAATCATTACAGTAGCTATGTAGATGACCTGAGCTATCCCAGATTGCTTCGATTTTAAAATGCAGTTTCCAGTGCTGTGTTCAGCGTATGGAAGTTGATTTCCCTTTGCACAGTGCTGTTAAGGGGTGTTAGAGACAGCACAGCACCAATGTGGCGTGCAGGAAGAAACAGTGCAGCATAGGTACTCAATGAGAATACAGAAAGGTACCCTGGGGACAAAACTTCCATATCTCTGGAGCACCAAACGAGCTGGAATTACTATGACTAACTGAATTCCACTCAATGTGAAGGAAGTGTCCTGAGTCTAATTCAGGCACAACTGTAAAGTGACACATTATTCTATCATCACTCACTGCTATATTAATAGAGATGAGCTGATCCGTTTCTTACACACACACACACACACACACACACACACACATACACACACACACCATGTATTGGGATCGTGGGAACAGGACGAATCTCGATGGCACTTAGTAGAGAGAGCTTAAAAGACTGTGAAAAGGAGAGTGTTGTTAAGAGTATATTTTTTGCTAAGAGTATGAAATGCAGGAGGAAGCACGAGGGGGCTATTCGATAGGGCACCCATCACAGCAGCTAGTGCCAGTCTACGAGGACAAGCACTGTTAGATGAGACCCTGCTGTGCTGTATAAATGGTGACAGGATAAGGTACTGTCCCCAGGCACAAAAATAACTGAGCTCTAATAAAGCAATGATAAGATGGATTTTTCTGATCCAAAGAGTATTATCAGTTTACTAATTTATATGTTAAAGCCCTCAATCTACATGATTTTAAGTAAGCAATATGCATTTGTTTATTCAGTCATGAAGATACTTATCCTGCATTCACTATGTGTTAAACTTTGTGTTAATAGCAAGCAATCAAAGAAGAGTAAGATTCAGCACTAAACTAAGATGCCAAATATTTGACAAAGGAATGTGTAATATTCTAAGGGAATTTGATTAAGGGAGATTTTATTATAATTATAACTATTATAATTTTGTTTTCAGCTTGAGAAAATGTTAAAAGCCAACTTGGTGTGAAACATTCTCGTAGACAGAGTGATAAAGAAGCTAAATGTTATCTATTTATCTTCAACTTAAACTAGTCAAATTCTAAGACCATGAGCCTTCACGTCGGTTACACTTGTTCCAATCAGCTGCGTGGTCTGCATAAATGGCTGGAGGCAGGCTGCATCTCTATTTTACTGCTCTCACCACTGCCTGTCTTTGCCCAAGAATGCTTTTTAATGTAATTTTACTTGGTATGAAAGCATTATGTTTTTCAGAATTGAGAGGTTTTGTTGTCAAATAAAGTGATCACTGGAAAACAGTATCAAGAGTTGAGGACCATGAAGTCCTATAACTGTGGCTGTGACATGGAGCATCCCTATACTCCAGCCATTGAGTTATTCTCCTTAATAATTATTTCTGGTCAGGCTTAAAAATCTCTCCACTGAATTCTGTTATTTTGTGAATTTTAGTAGCCATAAAAAAGAGGAAATAAACTCACAATTAATAAGCCATTTTCTTCCAATAGCAATTTTAGTTTTTCATTCTCCTCCTTATAAATGCCTCTTTGGGGACTTTTTCTTCCAGGGTTTACAATGAGGCCCCCAGTTGGCATTCGAAAACCTTAAATTTTTAATGAGTGCATAACTAGCCTGGGCACCTCTAAAAACTACAGCTCTGAGTGCTTCAGTGGACTCCATGATATCAGTTCTCCTTTTTTTTTGAAGGACAAGGGATAGAAGCAGAAAACCCAAGCAAGCAGATCTTTTTCAAGGCTCGAAAGCTCCAAGGTAGCACCTTTTGTACCAGTGGGGAGGGGCGAAGTGGAAGGGACCACGAAGTGAAATGGTCAGCTGTTTCTCTGGCAGAAATGGGAGCACTGAAAGAAGTCTTATAGATATGTTACGCTTTTTTCTAGATTTTTAAACAGATAAACCCATGGCCAACTGTGGGATTTAAGGCTAAATCCCTGGACAAAGATAAGTGTGTCAAGGAGAAGCTGTGCACATCAGCAGGCAGTGGGGACAGGAACTGGAAGGGACACCTCCAGACACACCCAGGGGATGCCAGCGCTCTCAGAACACGACCCCATCCTAACCACGCTGCAATTACGCACTCACTGTAGGGAATGGGTCTCTCCTGCCAATCGGAAGCTGCAGAACTACAGGCCTCTTCTCTCTGAGCCCCAGTGGCTGGTCCACTGCCATGAATACCACAGGTGTGCGCCTCATACTTGGGGAATGAAATGGATGAACACTTGGGCACACCTGAGTGGAATGCAAGCCTAAACTGAGAAAAAACATGGAAATACCAGGAAGGAGACATGTACTGTAGGAAGGAAGTAAGATGCTGTGGAGACGCCTGAGCACATGGGTGACCACTCTTACTCCATTTAGGAATTTCATTTTCCTCTCTCCCCCCTCCTTCCTCTCTCTCTCTCTTTCTCTCTCTCTCTTTTTTTCCAGTGCTGGGTGTGGAATCCATGGCCTCTCACAAGCTTAGCAAGTGCTCCACTATGGAGTCACATCCCAGTCCCCTAGGAATCTCCTTTCCTAACATCCCAGAGATGCCCAGGGCTCACGTCACCACTGATGGGGACCAAGGAAAATATCCATAAGGCAGAATCAATTTTGTTATTTTTAGTTTTTTCTTTCAGTTTCAGTTTTGCTTCCCTTTCCACCTATGGCTAGATTCCCTCCTTCCATATTATAAAAATGCTTCAAACGGAAATTCCCCTATATGTAACACAGAGCCTGAATTATATTATGGTATCAATACAGATAGTAATATCAGAAACTTCCCCCAAACCAGTTTTAATAAAGGAGATACATTAAGGATATTCTTCAGATAAGAAAATGGTGGTAGAAAGAGAAATCAAATAAACATCTGAATTTATTAAAATAGATTTGGAGCTGCTACGGGCTGCAGTTACAGTTTTTATTTAAACTTAGCTGAGAAATGAGAACTTACTCTGCACCAGGCACAGGGATTGGCTGTTGTGGAAAGCAGATTTCAACCTCAGGGTGCTTGGACTTGTTATTTCTGGACCACAATAAATCAAGTGCAGTAAGCAAATCATAGACTTTCCTGCTCCCTTTCCCCAGGAGCTCTAGGAGTCCTTGAGTTGAGGGAGAGGCATTAGAATGCACTGATGGAAGGAAACCACAAAATTAGAGACCACAGAGGATGCAGTCCAGCACTGGTCCTAATTCCTTAGCCTGCCCTCCATCCACAGGGGCCCCTGAGAGATCATAACATTACCCACCTTCTCATCACTTAGAAGGGAATTGTGCAACAGAAGAGAGTAAATCCCATGGACAGAGTTGGCTGTGAATCCTAATTATAATTAAATGCAGTAAAGATACCAGAAAGCGCCCAAGGATTCCAAGCGCTTCAGTAGTGGGATCCAAAGACATTCCGTGACCTCATTGTCTCCCAGCAGTTATTGAATTTAGGGGGAGATAGAAAAAGTTTATTTTTTTTTCTTAGTTTTTGGGAAACAGTAAACTGATAATATGTGACTAACAAAATTGATTGGATATTTAATCAATTTTCCAAACTCTTTGTCACACTTCTCTAATACTTAATGTGAGAGAATTGCTTTCATTAGGAAAAAATTGAATTGGGTGTGTAAAATAAAGATACTGAAATCAGGATGCTGTTACTCATTTGTAAAAGCAGATAAGATTTGGCAACACAGGTGACCTGAAGAAAATAAATAAATTCCAAGAAAGACACAAACTACCACATAATGGACAAAATCCGAACAGACCTAGAGTAAGAAAAGACACTGAACTAGTAATTTTAAAAATTTCAAGAAGAAAAGTACTGGCCCACACATATTCACTGCTGAATTTAACCAAATATTGAATTGATTTTTGACAAGATTTCTAACATTACTAAATACTGAAAAATAAGTTGGCAAATGACATAGGCAAAAACAAGAGTAAAATTGAATCCCTGCTTTATCCTGCATCTAAAAATCAAGTCAAACTGAATTAGAAGCCCAAACAGAAGAGATAAACTTACAAGTCTTAGAAAACAAACATAAACTTTGGAGTAAATCTTTGTCACCTTGAGTTTGGGAACCTTTTCCTAGAGCATCAAAAATACAAGTAAATAGGGGTTGGGGATTTAGCTCAGAGGCAGACCGCTTGCCTAGCACATACGCGTTGCCCGAGTTCGATCCTCAGCCCTGAAAAAAAAAATACAAGTAAACAACAAAAGCAACACAGATAGGTTGGACTACACCTTTCATGCTTCAAAGTCCATTAATAATAAAGTGGGAAGAACTCACCAGATGGAAGGAAACCTTTGCAAGTTGTATCTCTCATAAGGAACTTGCATGCAAGGTTGGGGTGATGGATGTTGGATCCACAGGCCTCGATGCCTGCTACCTCACCCAGGGGGCTAACTTGGGGGATCACTGTGTGCTTGTGGCCACTGTGATCTGTACATATACATATATAAACCTTACAACTAAACAATGAAAAGACGACTCAATTAACAGTGGATAAAGGATTTTTACAGACCTTTCTCCAGAGAAACACAGAAAGTGACAAAGGGGGAAGGGTCCTCAGGATGGCATAAAAGGACGGATTCCATGTTAAGACGTGGGCCCTTGGCTCCGAGGCTCGCTTCACCTCCCCAGGAGAAGACTGCTCTCTCTATCCTTTTCTTTTTCTTTCTTCTTTTTTAAGAGAGGACAGTGTGAGAGAGAGGTAGAGATAGAGAGAATAAATTTTTACTGAGTTTTTCACATGGCTTTCATTGTTCTAACACTTAGTTGTATATGTGGGTGCTGGGATTTGAACCCTTGTACTTGCCCATGGTGGGCAAGCGCCATAACCGCTGAGCCACTGCTCCAGCCCCTCTCTGTCCTTTTCTTAAATAAGCCTGTTTACTGTCACTGCTTGCTTCACTTTCTTAAATAAAACCTCTTGCTGTGCTGGCCTTGGCATTCAGCAGTGTTCATTTTTCGAGTCTGTGGAACAAGAACTTGGCGCTGATATCAGCTGGGTATCAACTATGAGATACAGGACATTAGAGTCTAAAATAAGCAGATGAAGAATTATATGTGCTGGCAAGAATGTGAATAAATTGCAACCCTCATTCATTTATTGTTTGTAGAAATGCAAATGTAGCCACTTGGAAAAAAGTTGGGCATACCAAAAAAGAGTGTTACAGATGATCAGAAACCACACATCTAGTAGACGCCAAGAGAAAAGAAAATGGAAGTTCATGCAAATCTTGTACATGGTTCGTGACACAGCATTATTCATATTAGCCAAGATATAGCAACATCCCATATGTCTGTCAATTGAAGATTAGATCAACAAGCAGAACATCCATGTAATGGCATATTACTTGGCAACAAGAAGGGATAAAGTGCTGCTACTTACTACAAACATGGATGAGGCTTGAAATATGCCAGTGAAAGAAGTAAGACCCAAGAGATGGTTTAACACGCTTCCATTTACATAAATTGTACAAAATAGGCAAATCTGGGGACAGTGAGCTGAGGAGTGGTGGCCAGGGACTGGGCAAGTAAGGGTAGGCGGGAGGAGGTAGAAGTGACACCAATGGGTATAGGTCTTCTTTTGGGAGTGAATTAGATGGTGTTGATGATCTCACAACTGTGTGCATGTGCTAAAACCTACTCAGCTGTACATTTTAGAATGGCAAATTTAATGTTAGGCAAATGGGTCAATAAAACTCCCAGGTTTTAAAAAAGTAAATAAAGTGATGGTTTCTTCAGTTGCATAAGCCAAACTAAAAATGCTGAATAATGACCTAAAGAGTGTGTGTGTGTGTGTGTGTGTGTGTGCGCGCGCGCGTGCGGGTGCGTGCACATGCAGCTGTGTACAAGAATTTAATTTGAGAGAGGTCATGCTAGGCTTGAGATGCCCTCTATACTCTGTTACTGCAGTATAATAAAAAGTGATGGTGGATTTACTTATAGACATAGCTAGTATTTAGTTTTCCAGTTGAAATTAATTTCTGGGAAAAAAAAGGGTTGCTTTCATTAAAAAAAATACTTATCTCTTAAACAGCTCTAGAAGAAAGTATCCTGGAGCTTCTATAGGCACTGTCTCATATGCCAAGGTCCAAACTCAGTAACCAGTAATTTTCTAGTGGCAAAAGGTACGGACTGGAATTCGAGATGAACACATTGGGCAGCACTAGCACTGAGGGGACTGCCGGGTCTCCCTGGCTTGCCTGTGCCTGTGTATTACCCCTTGGACTAGACAGGGAGGAGTGACACTTGCCCTTGCTGTTTTCCTCTTATGGTGCAGTGGCTCTCCTTCCAACCAGTTCTTAATACAGGACATCACAAAGGCTTTGTCTACAGTCACACAGACCAAGTGTGCCAATGTCTCGCTCAAAGACTACGACTCTTAATAGCTGTGTTTGTGAGGTCATAGGCAGGTTTGTGGCATAAATTGAAGCTGGAAAGTCATAATACGACTGAACCTGATATTTCCTTCCCAAAGAACAGTGTTTTTTTTTCATGTGCTCAGTTTGGAAAGTGCTAGGCCCTAAGATTTACTATGTCATTGTATGATCCCTAATGAACTTAGGTAGATGCCATGGCTTTAGTCCTATTTGATAATTCCTGCCACACAGGGGTGCCCATTATTGCTCTTCAGATCCTTACACTTGCCCCGTGTAACACAAGATTCTTAAGTCATCACATGACTTTGCTTTAATAGCTCTCCTGGGACCTTTTTTAAAATTTATTTTTTATTAGTGCATTATAGATGTACAAAATGATGGGATTTGTTGTCACATATTCCCAGATGAGCACAATGTAGCAATAAAATTTGGTCAATATCCTGCCCCCTACACCCCTCTATCTCCTTCCTCCCATCCTCCAATCCCTTGCCTCTCTTCTGGGTCCTATATTGTCCTAAAAAAATCCAAGTACAGTGTCATAATTCTTATACCTATGAAGAACATTTTTATATACATGACTATAGTATATACAGTGACACTTATAAATGCTTGGAATGTACCTTGTTTTATCTCAGTTCCAACATTTCCCTTCTCCTCCCTCCCC
>PVKS010013398.1:0-50930 GCA_004027875.1 Aplodontia rufa | reverse complement strand
TTTTTTTTTTTTAAAGAGAGAAGGACAGTGAGAGAGACAGAGAGAGCATAGTACATTCTTGATATAATTTTACCTTCACGAGTTCTTTAAAGACAGCATGTTGAATCATTTTTCTTTTGTTAAGACCAGATGCCATCTCTTCAAGATCAATAGCAGACCTTTGTGATGATGGTGTTTGGGGTGGGGAGGAGAAAAACCAGATAAGACATACTAAAAAATCTTCTGTACCACAGAATGTAATCATCATCTTAACAGTCTTCTAACATGCATATAATTATTATAGATTCATAAAATTATACTATAAAAAACTATAAAGTATTAGAAGGCTTACAATTGAAAGTATAAACATTAGGGGCTGGAGCGGTAGCTCAGCAGTTACAGTGCTTGCCCGGCATGCACAAGTCCACAGATTCAAACCCCAGTACCACATACACAGCTAAGTGTCAGAGCAACAAAAGCCACATGAAAAGCTAAATAAAAATTGATTCTCTCTGTCTCTGTCTCACTGTCCCTCTTTTAAAAAGAAAGTATGAATATTAATTTGCCTTCAAATCACTACAAAATACTATTTATTTATTTTGCACCTTATGATTTCATACATCTTCACAACAGAAATCATGACTACTTTTCTAATTCTAAATGTTTAAATACTACTAGCTCTGTCTATTCCCAGGTTGACAATACAAAAAGAAGAGATGTCTTAAGTATAAGGGCTGGAATTCAAGGAGTTAATGGAAATGCCTGAATTGTTCCATGTGTTCTGTCCAGTTCATGCCTCCCCCAATGAATTCAATAACCAAGATAACACACACTACCCTTCATTCATATATGGACAGAGAAACTATAAAGGAGAAAAAAGGAGAACCAAAGAGAATACAATTCAATAATACAGACTGATGACCTTTTAAGCCTGAAGATGATAAAATTTTCTAGAAAGAATCTGACTTGTTAAAAGGCTACACACACACACATATATATGTATACCTAAAAATATGAGATTGAACCTATTCAAATAAAGGAATTACAAAATAGAGAAAACTCAATCTATAATTAAATAAAAGGTACACATGGTTTGTTCTTTGAACCATCATTACAGAAATATACTATCCATGCAGTTTTCTAACACATAAGTTCTATACTATTCCAGTTCTATGCAGCAGAAATGTTTTATGAGAAAGCAAACCTTTCCAGTTAGCTCCCCATCCCAGTAACAAGAGTTTTTGCCTGTTTTATGCTTAGTTCAACTTACTTAACATTTTCTCTTAGTTGCTTCACTAGTTTAATATTAACATCCGCTTCTAATAATGCTGTACATACTTCTTTCAGCATAGCATTTAATACCTGGAAATAAATAAATAAAAAATTTAAAGCACTCAATGTATTATTTCTATTACATAAAAACAATGGTTAATCAATTGGCATATATTACCATAGTCTAATAAAGATAATACAACACCTCACACTAGTTTTGCTTGTTTTTTGCTTTTTTTAAAGGGGGCTACTAGCACTGAATCCTAGTCCTTTGAATTTTTTATTTTGAGGCAAAGTTATATTAACTTGCCCAGGCTAGACTTGAATTTGTGCTCTTACTGCCTCAACCTTCCATGCTGCTCAAATTATAAGCATCCCCACTGGACCCAGCAAGAAAAGACTTTTCAGTTAGCTTTGAAGAGAAAATACTGTTAAATGTCCAGTCATTTTGTCAAAATAAAATATCCCATTTAGTTCTACCCAATCTAATATTTAATCACAATTTTATTCCTATGTTAAAGTAATCAACAATATAAACAATATTCAAGTTAAAGAAAGTTTCCATACAATAGATGTTGCAACTGATGTTTATGAAACTGAACAGCTCTGATGCCAATAAACAGTAGCATATATTCACAGTATCTACTTTTTTTAAAATGAACTACCATGGAGGAAAATGTGCCAGAAGAAAATCACCCAGTCTAACCAACTGAAAATTGAAAAAGCAATAATCCTCTTCTAATAATTCACTATTACCACACATTTGTAGAGTTATGAAGCACTGTGATTAAAGGTCGTAAACTGTGGGGCTGGAGCGGTGGGGCTTGGAGGTTACAGTGCTTGCCTGGCGTGCGCAAGTACACAGGTTCAAACCCATGACCCACATACACAACTAAGTGCCAGAGCAAGCCATGTGAAAAAAAACAATGTGAAAAACTCCATAAAAATTTGTTGTCTCTCTGTGTCCTCCTTCTCTCTTAAAAAAAAAAAGGTTATAAACTTTTTTAAGAAAAAAAAATTTTTTAAGAAATGAGGCTTTAACCATTCAAGTATATATAAATAATCACACAACACAATGTAAGCTCCATAAGCAAAAGAATTTTAGTCTATTTTGCTCAGTTTTATCCTTGGTGCCAGCAAAACTGACTGCAAAAATATAAGCCCTCAAATACTTCTTGAATGAATTCTCTATTTCATTCACTTAATGTGCCCTACAGAGGGTTATCAGATTTCTCTATTCTTCATTAAAGGGATCTGACAAAACTATACTTGATCTTTCGTTAGAGGGATTTTTCCCAGTTAATCTGCTAGTAGAATAATACACCAAGCATTTCTCGGGTTTCCTTTTTCCCTATTAACACAAAGAAAATAAGGGCTACACAACAGAGAAAGCTGTGTGGAGAACTATTGTTTTATTTATTCTGGATTATAAAATTAAATAATGATTCAAGTTATGATTTATTTATTTAATACAAATTATTAGAAAAACCCTACATGAGGAATTAGGAGAGAAAAAGATTCTACTCTACTTGGTCCAATAAACTAACATGAAACTGACTTTCTATTTCTATTGAGAGGCTGGTCTAAGAGATCTGTAAAATGGTCTCAAAATCATTTAATTACATTAGTTTGCTAAAGAGTTAACATCAAATTCTATATTAAAATTTTATTCAAAACTCCAAATTAGAAAGTATCTTTACTTTTGTTAATTAATTAATTAATTAATTTTGACAATACTGGGGATCAAACACAGGAGTACTTTATCATTTCAGCCCTTTTTATTTTTTTAAATTCTGAGACAGGGTCTCAAAGTTGCTGAGACTGGACTCAAATCTGCACTCCTCCTGCCTCAGCCTCCTCAGTCACTGGGATTACAGGTGTGCAGCACTGTACCTGGCTAGAAAGTACTTCCAAACTATTAGCTCATTTGGTCTTTAAAATCATGTTCCCATTTTATACATTAAGGAATCTAAAATTGATGTGCCCAAATTTATATTGCATAGATACTAAATGGCTAAAGTGGGACTCTAACCAAGGTCTTCTAACACAAAATTCAGTACTTTTCTGCTGTCACTATAACAAAAAGTATCACAGACTATAATCATCTCTTCTCAATTAACAAGCCATTAAGATAAATAGGAGGAAAAAAAAAAGAAAAATATAGTATCTTAAAAACAAGATACTAGGTGGTCATCCATCTTCTGGCATTACCCCTGGATAACAAAGTTTATATACATTGATTGCTATTGTTTTGATAATGTTTCCCCCTCAACTGTATCTCTATATACTGCTAATCAAAAAAAAAAAAAAAAAAAAAAAAAAGATACTATTTTGGGGTTTTTTGTTTTTTGTTTTGGCTTTTGTTTTTATGGCACTAGGGACTGAACCCAGGGGTGCTTTGCCACTGAGCTACATCCCCAATTTATTTATTTTATTTTGAGACAGAGTTTCACTAAGTTACCCAGGCTGGTCTCAAACTTATGATTCTCCTGCTTCAGTCTCCTAAGTCACAAGGATCACAAGAGAGTACTACTGCACTGGGCTTGGCCAGATTTTATCTACAAGCATTAAAAATACACATTATTAATAATCCAGCTCCCCAATGCTAGTGATGGTGCACAATCATATATATCTTGCGTAATACTTTACATACCTCTTCATTGATAATGGTGGCATTGCTCAATGAGCGTAATGCTGATGTTATTTTTCTTCCAAGGTCTGCTAGAACCATCTTGAAGACTTTAAGATGTGCTTATGTGAACTCTAGAAAGAAAAAACATTAAATGAAAACAAGCAATTTACTTTCTCTATGGCTCAAGATTTCTAAAGAATAATATTTAAGCTGAAAGTAAAATACTAGAGTATTTAATTACTGTAATTGTAATTTCAGCTTCTATAGTTTCAACCTGCAACTTTTATGCACTCATATATATACCTTTGATCTAAAAGATCAAAAGGTCACTTTGTTATGATGCCTTATGCTGGAATATCTAATTAGAATTTTGTATATGAATCAGCAAATTTAACAACGTCAAATAATATGAGGAAGTAATGACATGATCTCAAACTAAAAATATACTCTTTTGGCACAATGCTTAAGAATATGAATAACTGAATGATGCATCCTGTACATTTACAAAAGAGAAAGAGGTGTAATCTCCAGAAATATTGCTTAATTTCGATATTATAGGACTCTGTACTATTTTGATTCTTATTCCTAAGGGAAAAAATTACCATTTAACTTTTACAGCATAAACTGTTCAGCCATTAACTCTATGAGGTAATATACTGATTCCATATAAGTTATTCCATTTTATCCTTCCAATCACCAAGGAGATAGGTATATATTCCTCTTCCCATTTTAAAGCTGTTCCTTATTTCCCAACTCTAAAATAATCCCAAAAATCCTTTCCAGTTTTAAAACAGCATCATTTTATAAAGTACACAGATTTATCTACTACATGTGAGGATGCAAGTATTCATAGATGATAAAAGAGCAAACATGATTTTTACTTCCTGCCCTCAAGATGCTTATTTACTAGATGGTAAAAGAAGGCACTATTTACTAGATGGTAAAAGAAGGCACAGAAATGAACAGCAAAATAAATATTAAGAAGGAATTCCTCTTGCCTGTTTACAAACTAGGATATCAGCTTTATCCTGAAACATTGGCTCTTCTTGGATCTCAAGCCTGCTAGCCTTTGAAACAGAACTACACATTTAGCTCTCCTGGGTCTCCAGCTTGCCAATCACCCTGCAGAACTTAGAACCTGTCAGCCTCCATAAATGTCTGAGCCAATCCTCAATAATAAATATCACCCCTCACCCACCATCTATACACACACACACACACACACACACACACACACACACACACGGAGAATCTATTGGTTTGGTTTCTCTAGAGAACCCTAACAAATTACAGTGAAATAATGGCTCAAAACTAGCAATAGAGGTTTATAATGAACTGTGAATATTGCTTTCTATAAAAATCCAAAAGAAGGGGCTAGAGTGGTGGCTCACCGGTTACAGCACTAGCCTCACATGTGCAAGTACACAAGTTCAAACCCCAGCACCACATACACAATGAAGTCTTGGAGCAACAAAAGCCACATGAGAAACTCTCTCTCTCTCTCTCACTGTCCTTCTCTCTTTAAAAAAAATATCCAGAAGAAGAAAAAACACTTTAGGCTAAGTGTTTATTGGAATTTGGTTCTGAAATACTGGTAGAATTTGGATAAGCAAAGCAGAGGACAAAATGGAATTAGAGAACCAGAGAATGGGATAAGCAGAAACCGAGACCTGGGGAAGTCTGCGACACACTTAAAATTTACATATACATTCATCTTAGAGATTATTGAGCATTTTTTGGGAGACAGTAAAAATATTCTGGTCAAGACAGAGGGCTATACAGGATATATAAGTTGTAAAAAGCTCTGAAACCCAGGCTACAAAATAGCAGTTGTAGAACATACGCAATATTAATAAAAATGCTAACTCTTCCAAAAACTATTTTGGTAAACCTTTAAAGTTAATCTAGTCTAAGTTAGTGAACCAAGATTACCTATACTTGATCTCATCAACAGAGGGCACAGCACATTGAAATGGGGGAAAAAGAACTGACTCACTCGCCACAGGGAGAGGAGACAGGTGAGATGAGTCAAAAGTGACAGGAAGTGGGGCTGGAGCAGTGGCTCAGTGGTTAAGGTGCTTGCCTAAGTGTTGGAGCAACAAGGGTCACACGAAAACTAGATAAAATTGATTCCCTCTCTCTCTCACTGTCCCTCTCTCTTTAAAAAAAAAAAGAGAGAAAGAGACAGGAAGAGAAAACAAACTCCCTTGGGCCTAACACTGGCAAAGAAATATCCCAGACTAAGCTATAAATTAAACATTACACTTCCACTCAAGTAAAAGTAACTTACAAGTTAAAAATAATTCCCACCCACACTTCATGAAATTGAAAAAAATTTTGCTTACCATAAGTTTTTTACAATTACATGGTTGTTTAACCCGAAAGGAAAACTACTTCACGGAAAAGATCCAGTGTTTATTTCTTATATCACATCATTAACACACATAATTATCAATTCTTAAGTAAATATTTTTAATGAAAGAAATATAAGAGTCAGACGCTTCATTTCATCTCCTTTACCACTGTGTTAACAGGACTGATTATAATCCCATTGATGACACCACAATTAACTTTTTAAGAAATCATGTCATAAACAGATCACTCTTCATTTTAAAAGCAATATTGCTTAACTCTTAAAAACAAATCTAGAGGGCTGGAGCAGTGGCTCAGCCTTTAGGGTGCTTGCCTGGCATACAAGTATTTGAGTTCAAACCCCAGCACTACATACAAAGCAAAGTCACTGAGTTTGAACCCCAGCACCAAGTACACAACTAAATGTTGGAGAAACGAAGGCCATATGAAAAAATAAATAAAATTGATTCTTCTCTTTTTCTCTTTCTCTCACTCTCTCCCGCTTTAAAAAAAAAAAAATCTAACTGCCACTGCCCATATTATTTTTTCTTCCTTTTTTTCTTTTTAAACTGGCATTGAACCCAGGGGTACTTTCCCACAAAGCTACATCCCCAAGGCCTCCCCCCACTCAGTGCTTTTTTGGAGAAAGGGTCTTGCTAAATTGCAGAAGCTGGCCTGGAACTTACAATCCTCCTGCCTTAGCCTCCCAAGAAGCTCGGATTACAGGCATGCATCACTGATCCTGCCTTCCCTGGCCTTTTTTTTTTTAAGAAAAAGGGGGGGGGCGGTGGAGAGAGAGAGAAAGAGAGAAGCAATTCTTATTTCGTTTTTTTAATGGGACTTTCATTCCTTGGACACTTCATTGTGTACGTGGTGCTGGGGTTTGAACTCGTGTACTTGCCCATGCCAGGCAAGTGCCATATCCACCAAGCCACTGCTCCAGTTCCCCTGCCCCTGGCTCTTTCAAACTAAAAATATTCTGTGTGAAGTTCCCAACATATTTTTCCTTATATAAGTTACTTACTAGCAACTTATTTTAAAACACTTCTTGTAAAAATCCACAACTCGATAGAAGAATAAGAACATCTAATAAGATGTAATAAGTAATTAGTTAAGATCATGACAAGACAGCCTACATAATGGGAGAAAATCACAGCCAGCTACTCCTCCAATAGGGGACGGATACCCAGAATATTACAAAGAACTTTAAAAAAAGTAATACCAATCAATAAATGGGCTAAAGATCTAAAGACACTTCTCAACAGAAGAAATACAGGCGGCCAATAAATATATGAAAAAATGTTCAACATCTTTAACAATCAGAGAAATACAAATCAAAACTACTTTAAGATTTCACTTCACTCCAGTCAGATTGGCAAAGATACAGAATACAAACAACAACAGATGCTGAAGAGGTTGTGGAGAGAAAGTACCACCTGTACGCTGTTGGTGGGACTACAGACTAGTACAGCCACTCTGGAAAGCAGTAAGGAGACTCCTCAAAAAATTAGGGTTGGATCCACCATATGACCAAGCTATCTCTCTTCTGCGTATTTTCTCAGAAGAAATAAAACAGCATATTACACGGACACAGTTACATCAAAATTCATTGCAGCACAATTCACAATAGCTAAACTACAAAATCAACCTAAATGCCCTTCACTGGATGAATGGATTAAAAAACTATGGTATATGTATACAATGGAGTTCTATTCAGCTATCAAAAAGAATGCAATCACAGACTTTGCAGGCAAATGGATGGAAATGGAAAAAAAAAAATCACATTAAGTGAAATCAGCCAAACTAAGAAGACTTAAAGGTCAAACGTTTCCTCTCATGTGTAGAAGCTAGAGTAAACCTAAGGGTAGCATGAAAGACAGTCAAGTTCAAGTTTATATATTAGACCCATCAAATTGGAGTAACACACAATAATAAGCTGGTGGAAGTATACTTATGAACGCAGAGGGAAGAAAGGGGAGAAAATGTGGAGGATTATGGGGGGTTCTAAATACTGTATGGTATACTCCCCTGAGAAGCAAAATAATACTCATGAAGGCATTTAAAACTAGAAAGGTCAAAAAATTATATATGTATATACACATTTATAGCTGTAATTAGGGGGAATGCAGTGAAGACAAGAGACCAGGGGGTAGAAGGGTTGGGGGAAATATTGGGTAAGGTTTGGACAAGTTACATTGTCATATGTGCATGTATGATTGTATAATAACAAATCTCCTCCACTATGTAAGACCATGATGCACCAATTAAAAAAAATACCTAATAATATCTTTTGCCTAGTATTTTCCCTGCAATTTCCAAAGATCTGTTTTTGAAAACTCTGGTGTCTAAACTTAAACTCTGCTTAAAATTTCAATGACTTCCCATTGTACACAGAGGTAAAGTCCACAGAATAACTATAAGGCCTCCCCAAATAGATATATACACACCCTTGACTTTTAATTATACAGACCTCCTTGCTTGTGGCTGCTGCCCATTTCTAACTCAGGGTCCTAGTGCTAGCTGGCATACTCTTTCTAGATGACAATATAGCTCCCTCCCTTATCCCCTTCAGATCATTGTCCAGATGCTATTTCTCAATGAGGTCTTTTCTAATTATTTAAAATTGCAACCCCTCCTCTCTATTCTTTCTTATTGTTCTATTATCAACATACATGATATATTTATATTACTCCACAGTCCCCCTACTGAAATGTAAAAGCTGCATGAATCAGTAATTTTTGTCTCTTGCCATCTCCTGTGATCTCACTATGGTGCCTATCCTCAGTCTTATACAGAAAGCCCTTATTAACAGTAAACTTTATGAATGAATGAAATATTTAATACATTTAGGAAAAAGCAAGACTAGAGAATCAAAATTATGAAAGGCATTATAAATAACTCTAAAAGGCCACTAAAATAAACTAACAAAGGTAGAATGACAAGTCATAAGACATCCAATGACCTAAGTAATTGACATTGTATATTTAATATTCATTTGCCATTATTTAAATTTTTCAAAATTTACCTCCATGCATTTTCAACAAGATCCATAAAAATTAACCATTCCTTGTTCTAAAATGCACACAAATTGCAAAAAAGCTTTTCTGTTGTTGCTAATATCTAATTCTAAGTCACAAATTGGAATAATTTACAGTGTAAGCATACTCATTCAAAATTCTCTTGGCTAACTAAAAAATTTATAAAGATTAATCTGCATATGATAGAATTTCGCAAAAGGATGTCTACTTAGATGGGGCTTTTAGGATAGCAAGTGATTACTATATAGTAATTCCTAGAGGTTAACAACTATTATCTCATTCCACCCTCTCAACAATTTTGATATATGCAGTTTAGGAAACAAAACAGTTATCCCCCTACCAAAAAACCCAAAATAACTTTACATAATCCTTTGGTTACACAGCCTAAAGTTATAAAATATAAATGATGCTTTAAACCATAGGAACAAATACTCCTGGCTGGCCAATTCCAGCAATAAATTTTGCTGCTATACTACAAAAGAAAGAATTATATTTTGAAAGCAAAGACACATATTCCTTTTTTTTTTTTTTTTTTTTGGCGGGGAGGGGTGATCCTGGGAATCAAACACAGGGTGCTTTACCACACAGCTACCTCCCTGGCCCTTTTTATTATTTTATTTTAAGACAGGGTCTCACTAAGTTGCTGATTCTGGTCTCAAACTTGTGATCCTCCTGCCTCGGCTTCTTGAGTCACTTGGGATCATGTTCCTCTTCATGGAAGAGTAATTGCCATGTCCAGAAAGAGAGCTGCAAAGTACCACTGTAATCAGTATGGCCCAAGTCACAGGGTCTTCTAACAGGAGGCTGACTAGGAGTAAGCAAATGATGGAAACAGGCTCAAGTTTGGGGTTCCCTAAGTAATGCAACCACAAGGGCAAGTACCATACTTACCTGCTGCAATGTGAAGCACTGGAAAGAGCATGGGCTTTGGAGTCTGAGAGACTTGGTTTCAAATCCCAGCTCTGTGACATACTGGCTGTGTTACTTTGGGCAAGTTACTTAATCTCTCTGAGCCTCACTTTCCTCACCTGCAAAATGGAGATAATACCATTATCAAGGTAATTACCCTGCACAGCTATTGTGAGGGTTAAATGAGACAGTATTATAAAACTGTCTGCAAGCACCTAGAATATTAACTATTAACTTCCATTCTTTCTTGAATGATATTAACTAGTGCTATATCATACAAAAGATAGACTAGATATTTTTTGAGCTTCCTAATAAAGTGCCTGTCCCATTATTGAGGAACCGCTGAAGTCTTTTACATTTAGTGCCAATTTAAAGTACCTAGTTGTCACATGATAGGAGCTGCAGTGTCCAAAAAGCAGCCTTTCCCTACAGAAACAATTACAAATACTTCTGCCAGAACCTTGCCTGGTCTGAGACTTCACAGATCTAAATGTTTAGAAATTTCAAATTCTATCACAACAAATTCCTTACAAAAACATTCTTCTAATCCCTTGTCAATAACTTTTTAAATCAGTATCAGTCTCAGGAACGAAATATACTAATTTTGGTAAACATGCTTCTACATAGTATAATTCTATAAGCTAGTCAACAGCTCATAACCAGTATTTGCTTTCCTGACTATAAAAAAATGTATTTATAAAAATTTTACACAGTGGGGCTGGGATGTGGCTCAGTGGTAGAGCACTTGTCTGTATTATATCTCCAGAACCACCTGGAAAAAAAAAATTCTACATAGCATATGTACTCAGAGCCTAGGACCACAGAAAAGTTAATTTAGTAAACAATGTGGCCTTTGGGTATTTTTTTCTTGTTTTTATTAGTGCATGATTGCTATACATAATACTGGGTTCATTTTGACATAATCATACATTATGGAATTTAGTTTGCTCAATTTAGTCCCCAGTACCTCCTCCCTCCGTTTTCTTTCCCTCCCCCTACTCTCCCTCTTCTACTCCACTGGCCCATCCCCATCTATTTATTGTTTTTATATATTGGTGCTTTATAGGTATATATAAAGGTAGAATTTACTGTAGTTCATTCACAGATGACCACAATTCCTTTAGGCTTTTTACTTGATAAAATAATTATGCTTGAATAACTGTGTAATAATAATTATAACTTTCAAATTTAGAAATTATTTTTCATGTTGAATCTACTTACTCCTCCAAAGAAATAAATCACCTTTATGTTTTCTGATTATAAGAGGATACATATTCATTGTAAAAATTCAGGTATTACAGCAATACTTAAGGTAGAAAATGTAATTCCCCTAATTCTATTCGCTACCATTCCGTTGTAACAACCAACAATAAGATTTTTTTCTTTTTCGGGGGTGGGGGGTACCAAAGATTGAACCCAGGGGTGTATAACCACTGAACCACATACTCAGACCATTTGTTGTTTTGGTTTTTTGAGACTGGGTCTCTCTAAGTTGCCTCACTGTTGCTGAGGTTGGCCTTAAACTTGCAACCCTTCTACCTCAGGGAGTACAGACAAGCATCACTGCACATGCTCCTATAGATTCTATTTTCTAAGCACATAATTTAGGTAAGTTCTCTCAAG
Source organism: Aplodontia rufa (assembly GCA_004027875.1). Classification (NCBI taxonomy): domain Eukaryota; kingdom Metazoa; phylum Chordata; class Mammalia; order Rodentia; family Aplodontiidae; genus Aplodontia; species Aplodontia rufa. Next base: position 39,125 of record PVKS010013398.1, on the reverse strand, counting down.
TATTACGGTTTTGAGGGAAGAAGAAAAGGAAGCAGATATGAACAAAGTTCTTTTGTAAAATAAGCTTTCTAATGCTAAAATATACTTTAATACAAAAGACAGACCACAAAATACACACAGGAATTATATATATTACATAATTCATTTTTGTGAAACAGTTTAGAATATCTAAAACATAACATTACCAATCAAGGATTTATAAATCAAAACCATAATGAGATATCATTTTATACCAACTAGGATAGCTATAATCAAAAAGACAAAAGTTTGGCAAGATTGTGATGAAATCAGAACCTTCATACACTGCTGGTGGCAAAGGGGTACAGCCTTTTAGGAAACACTTGGCAATTCCTCAAAATGTTAAGCACAGAATTACTACATGACCAGCATTTCTACAAATAAATTAATAAATATATATATATATATATATATATATATATATATCTCCAACAGAAAGGAAGACACTTGTATATGAATGGTCTTAGCAGTATTATTCATAGCAGTGAGAACGTGGAATCAACTGGACATAGTGGTGCACACCTTTAATCACGCTACTCAGGAGTCTAAGACAAAAGGATGGCCAAGATCCAAGCAGCCCTGAGCAATTCTGCAAGACCTTGTCTCAAAATAAAAAATAAAAAGAGCTGGGGATGTAATTAAGTGGTAGCGCGCCCCTGGATTCAATCCTCAAAAATACAGAAAAGAAAGAAAGAGAAAAAGAAAAGAAAGAAAAAAGAAAAAAAGGTAAAAATAACCCAAATATCCCTCAAGTGATGCATGGTTATGGATATCTATATGCAAGAAAAAGAAATGCAGTACTGAATACATACATATGATATGTGTGAATCTTTTTCTTCAAAGAGAAGGAGAGAGAGAAGAAGAGAGAGGGAATCAACTTTATTATATATTCATCTGGCTTTTATTTCTCCAACACTTTGGTTGTGTATGTGGTGCTGGGGTTTGAACCCAGGTCCATGCGCATGTCAGGCAAGTGCTCCAACTGCTGAGCCACAGCTCCAGCCCCGATATGTATGAATCTTGAAAACATGTTAAGAGTGATGTCAGTCACAAAAGACCATATGATTTATACAAAATGTTCAGAAAAGGGAAATCTATAGAAAGTGAGTAGATTAATAGTTGCTTAGATTTTAGGAGAGGGGATAAAATGGAGAGTGAATGTTAATGAGCAAGGGCTATCTTCATGGGGTGATGAAAATGTTCTAAACCTGATTATGACAGTGGTTGCACAACTGTAAATACACTAATAATTTTCAAATTGTACACTTTAGGTGAACTATATGATATGACCATTTTATTTCAATAAAACTTAAAGACTATCATTTGTCAACTCTGGAATATTTAACATTTAGTGCCAATTACAAGTACCTGGTGCTTGCAATTTTTTTATTATCTTATCTGTTTATAATTTTTACTTTTTTATTAAAGATTAAGATAATTTTTTTTTAGATGGGGGTCTCATCATGATTCCCTGACTGGCCTCAAGCTTTTAGGCGCATGCAATCCTCCTGCTTTGGCCTCCTGAGTAGTTGGAACTATACTTGCATACCACCACAGTGCACACCACCACAGTAAGTCTATTATTTTTAAGTCAAGGGGAAAATTATTTTCCAAAGTACTCCATGTGAGAATTAGAGCACTATTACTCAAAAAGTAAGGGTTAAGGGGCTGGAGCGGTGGCTCGGAAGTTACAGTGCTTGCCAGGCATGCACGAGTACCTGTGTTCAAACCCCCACACCATGTACACAACAAAATATCCGAGCAATGAAAGCCTCATGAAAAACTAAATAAAACTGATTCTGTCTTTCTCTCTCTCACTGTCCCGCTCTTTAAAAAATAAACAAAACAAAACAAAAAAAAACACAAGAGTTGAGACAGAGTTGCCATTGGTACTCATTCATTAATTCATTAAAAACCTACTGTGTGCTCCAGAAATTGTCCCAGTATGATAAAAGTTCTAACTCCAAATCAATAAATTAACAGTCAATTAACAGTTCAATACAGAGAAGATGCCCTTGTTAACTTCAGACGATAAATTATGCATCGTAACACAAATACCTTTCCCTTAATTTTGCACAAAAGGTTATATTTAATTATGGCAGAAAGTATCAAACACTTCTCTCTTCAATTAAAATAATTGATCTTCAAATTTTCCCAAAACTTTTTTTGGAGAGTGTACCAGGGATTGAACCCAGGGGCACTTAACCACCAAGCACATCCCCACCCTTTATTTATTTATATAGACAGGTAGATTCCCCCCACCCCACCCTTTGGAGACAGGGTCTTGCTAAGTTGCTAAGATTGGCTTTCAACTTGTGATCCTCCTGGCTCAGCCTACCAAGTCATTGGGATTACAGGTGTGTGCCACTGTGCCCAGATTAAAGCTTATTTTAATATTAAAAATAACACTTCACGGAGCTGGACCAGTGGCTCAGAGGTCGCAGCACTTGCCTGGCATGTACTAGTATGTGAGTTAGAACACCAGCACCACGTACACAATGAGATGTCAGAGCAACGAAAGCCACATGAAAAACTAAATAGAAAATTGATTCTCTCTTGCTCTCTCTCTGTCCCTCTCACTTTAGGGGAAAAAAAATGGCAGTACACAACAGTTCATAATTTAATTTTTTAAAAAGGTATATAAAAGCTCAATTAGTAACTGGGAAACAACTCAAAAGAAGAGGAGATATAAGAAGCATATATTCAAGGAATGGAATATTTCAATTACACTTAAAGGCTAAAAACTAAATGCTATACAGAATCCCTAGGGATGGAAAAACAGTCTTACCCAAATTCTTGATTAGGAGAGCAAAACAAGGCATTTATGTTTTGAAAATTTCACTGGTTATCCTGTCCCCCCAGCATTACTAACACTGCATTAAGTGATAACTTCTCAAAGGAGACAAGGGAATGAAAATGTTTCATCATTTAAAAATGTCTTTAGGCTGATGGTATTTGTTCCAGCTACTGAGGAAGCTGAGAGAGGAGAATCACTGGAGCCCAGAAGTTCAAGGCTAACCTGGCTAATATAACAAGATCTTGTCTTGAAAAAAATAACAATAATATATAATATAAAAACATATCTTTACAAACAATGTAGCAAATACATTTGAGGGAGAAAGACTCCAGAAACAAGGACTAACCCATGAAGCAGAATCTATAGAAACTCATGAACAAAATGGATGTGGAAAATGGAGAAATAAGGCAAATATTACTGTAACATCTCTGGTTTGAATAACCGGATGACTAGTGATACCACAAACTAAAGAATGGAAGGCAAAAGAGAAAGCTGATTTGGAAGTTAAAAAGAATCATTACAGAAAAGGTACAAAAGCCTCAAGGCTTATTTGAAATGGTTGGATGTGCACAGAAGCATTCATTTTACTACCCTTTTTATTTGTTATTTTGAGACAGGATGTCTTTATGTTGCTCAGGCTCCTCTAGAATTCCTGGGTTCACGCCTCCTTCCTCAGTTTACCAACTACCTGGGACTATTGGCACACTGCATGCCACCACATCCAGCTTACCCTTTTCTTTTCTGGGGGGTGGTACTGGGGATTGAACCAAGGGGCACTTACTGCTGAGCTAGATCCCCAGCCCCAATTTTTTTTGTATGGAGAGAGGAAGAATCAATCTTATTTATCTTTTCATCAGGTCTTTATTTCTCCAACATTTAGCTGTATACGTGGTGCTGGGACTTGAATCCGGGTCCTTGCACATGCCAGGCAAGCACTCCAACCGCCACTGCTCCAGTCTCCCACCTTTTATTTTTTTATTTCGAGACAGAGTCTCCCTAAGTTGCTGAGGCTTGCCTTGAACTTGTGATCCTCCTTCCTCAACCTCCCGAGCAACTGGGATTACAAATGTGTACCACTGTGCCTAGTCAGCTTACCCTTTTCTAAATTTGTACAACAGAACTCAATCAACTAGGGGTCAAAACTCAAAACACACTGAGAATCACTAATTTATATTCATATATATACATACACACACACACACACACACACACACAACATATGATACACATCAATGAAAAAAGGAAGACAGCATTTGGTTTTGGTCCTATTGAGTCTGCAAACATCATGAGATGGAGGCTAAAAAAAAAACAAAGGGTTTGGAAATGGTTGCATAAGGATGATGTCATAGAAGCCATAGATGTAAATGATAAATGTCAAGGTAAGATTGTGGAATACCATGGATTACAGCAATGATTAAGGGTCAAATAAAAGGAGAGAATCAACTAAGACTAAAATTAACCAAAGGGTTAGCTTTTACTAATTACTTTCCCCACCCCAAAAGGCACATATAAGAAAATCAATGCAAAAAGAGAGAAAGAAAAGTTATCATTTATGGTTCTCTTACTATATTCCAGTGGCAAGTCCAAATAGATGAAGTGACAGGAGTACTCTGCTTGGAAAAAGGGCTTGAAGATTCATTTATATAGTATGCTATGTATTAAGTTCACAAATAGTAATTGGTCATAACAACAAATTAGGGGAAAAGGGTTTGACAGTAATGTTTTCCTTCTATATAGCACCATGATTACTATGTTCTAGGCACTGTACCAAACATGTTATCTAATCTTCTTTCATTCTCATAAGAAGCCTATTTGGTAGATAAAGAAACTAAGGCTAGACTGTAATAACAAATTGCTGGTCATAAATCTAAGAAACACATAAACACTGTGTTCCCATAGTGTTCCATGGCTCTTTATCCCTAACTAGAGTTTCCCATTATTTATATTGATATAATGTATACTTATGTGCCTCTCTCTCCCATACTGTTAGGGACTCAATGGCAGGGTTTGTGTGAGTCACTTCTGTATCCCTACAGTTAAGAAAAAGTAAATATTTTGTTGAACTAAGCATATGAAAGAATCAGGTGAACACAGCATCAAGAAAACCAAAAGCAGTTTCAAAAAATGGACAGTGAATAGTGTCAAGAGTTACAGCATAGAAAGCAACCAGTTTATCTTATCACTATTACTGAGCATCAGTCATTCCTTATTCACCTGTCTACTACGTGCAGAACAATGTGTTAAGCACTACACATACACAGGAAAATAAAATCTGGTACACATCCAAAGGTATTGGGGAAAGCAGCCACATCTAAATTCTTGCTCAGGAAGGCAAAAAAATAGAGTCAAGCCTACAAATACCTTCATCCTACTTGGCCCAGGTAAATCTGAAGCCAACTTAAAAAGGTCACTGCTCACGTTTTAGTAAAATTTATAGTGGAGGGCGGCGGGGAAAGGACCAGAGCAGCTCAGCCTCGGTGACAGGACAGCAAGTGACGAGAGAAAGTGCCTCCTTGCGAAGCCTCTCGACCACTAACCAGGACTGGAGAAGGAAAAGGCACAAACTTACCGCAAAACGCACCGCTATCGCCGTGGCCCTAAGGACCGGGAAGTCCTTCGCGAAGCCCCAGGCCGAGAAAGGAAACCCAGGAAAGGTGGAAGCAGACAGAAAGATAAGACCCCACAACCCAACCCCCGGAACTACATAAACGAGGGTCCCGGTGCCCAACACCGCAACGCCAACTCCCACCAGCTGGAAGACCGACGACTGCCACCGAACCTTCCGCCCAATGGGGAGACGTCATCACTCGGCGTAGTCCAGCCTTTCTGAAAGACGCTGCACTTCCGCTTCCGGGGCACGGTGCCGTTCGGCTTCGGTTTGTCCGGGGAAGTGTTTGTTTTGGTTGGCTTTTGGGGTTTTTTTCCCTACCGTTCAGTAACTGCAGCAGTAAAATTAGTGTCGAAATAGGCTCGCTCGGGGTGCAATTTACGGAAGTGAGGCGTCAAGGGGCCACTTTACGAAAAAGTGACTAGACTGAAGGAAGCGCCGGAGACTCCAAAACAGGCGTGGCCTGGGGGTTTCGCAGCCCTTGAAAGCGGGCTCCACAGAGGGTGGGTGGGGTCGGCCTTTTGCACGCGCCTCTGGCTGCGCGTGCGCAATTGGAACGTGACCCTGAGTTGGTGGCTGCTGCGACATGGAATTTTGCACTGCTCGACGAGCTGTACTTCAACTGCTGGGTACAGTGGCTCCCGCTGACCGCCCAGCACTGCTACAGTGGATGAGAACTACACGTAAGCGCCTAGAGCCAGAGGCCTGCGACTGGGGCAAGGATATGCTGGGGACGCTGACCTTTGGGGATTTAGGTGGGGGTGAAGCCAAAAGCCCTACCTTGGGTCACCGTGCTGACATCTGCTTCTTTATGGGGTAGTTTGGCGGCGGCGGCACACCGTAGACCTAGGGCCGCTCGCAGTTCTAGAGACCAGGCTCTAGGTAGGTTGGTTGTGATTTCCTCGCGTACTTAGGACACTTTCTGTACCTAACCCTTTTCTGAAAGCAAGAAAGGCGAGTGGCTTTGGTCCTCATTACTCTCACAAACGTATACTACCTGGAGAAACGCTGTTCAAGGGAGGTCTTAGGCTGTAGAGCTAGAAAATATCCTAGGGCTGGAGGATGCAGGTTCGAACCCCAGCACCACATACACAAAGAGGTATCAGAGCACGGAAGGCCACGTGAAAAACTAAATAAAATTGATTCTGTCTTTTAAAAAGAAGAAAATATTATCCTGTAGGTAAATCACCTGTATTTTCTCGTTTGTTAAGTGGACCATTTTATAGCAGCTTTTCGTGTTAGGCGAGGGGAAAAAAAGACTTTGATGTTTAAACTTTTAGCATAATTGAAAATAAAAATGATAAAAAGCACAAGTTAGAACTGAGGAAATCTAATTAGATCTGGTTTTGAAAAATGAGATTTTTCTATTCTGGCAAAATGATGCCTAGTGAAAACACAAAAATTATATATTGTCTTTTTGGTAACTGTATCAAACCATACCTCTTTACCTCTCAACCTTAATTCCATGGTTTTTTTAGTTCAGACTCATTACTTGAAATATTCTCATTTTCCGATGACCCCCAATTTTAGATTTTCAACCTTGGCCTCTTCCAAAAACTTCTTGTGATGTTAGACTCAATCACCAGGTTTAGGTTTTATAATAATTATTATTATTATTAAAACACTTTTGGAGATCATTTTATTTATTTTGAAGAAAGAGAAAGAATCAATTTTATTTAGTTTTTTTTGTTGCTCTGATGCTTCATTGTCTAGGAGGTACTGGGGTTCAAACCTGCTTCTTTACATGCCAGGCAAGCACCCTAACTGAGCCCCTGATCCAGCCCTGGAGATCATTTTAAATAAGAAGGAAACCAAAGTTAACTTGAACAGCTGATAGACAAGCTTATCCTGGAAACTTTAGAAAACCATGAGTTTAATTCAAATATAAGAAATTTTATTTTTCTATTTTTTTTAAAGAGAGAGAGGGACAGTGAGAGAATAATTTTATTTAGATTTTCATTGCTCCAACTCTTCATTGTGAACATAGCGCTGGGGTTTGAACCCCTGTCCTCATATGCCAGGCAAATACCACAACCACTGAGCCACCACTACAGCCCCCAAAATTTTAAATAATTGATTTTGCACTTTGGAGGCACTTTTCTTTCTCTCTTCCCTTTGCACCTGCATATGTAATTTGAGAAAAATGTTACTGTCCTTGGACAGCTGATTCACACCTTCCTTTAATCTTCAAGTCATATACTATTACTACCTATTCTGCAGTAGTTATTATGCATGTTAAAAGATGGTCAGCCTTACTAGTTATTAAAGTAAATGCAAATTAAAACAACCAGGTTTGTTTTATGATGATATTCAATGCTTTGATAGTTTGATAAAACATAATTTTGTTCAGGTCTGTTAAAATAAATTGATATAATCTTTGAAGCAAGAAATTTGCAAACATGTAGCAAAAACTTGATGTTTAAGTATGTCCACTTTGAAAAAATTGCGGTAAGAAGTGCCAGGCACTGTGGTACACTCTGGTAATCCCAGAGGCTCAGGAGGCTGAAAGAGTAGGATCACCTCAGCAATTTAGCAAGACACTTTCACAAAATAAAGTGCTGGGGGTATGGGGATGCCAGAAAATAAAAGACAAAAATTTATAGTAAGGAAATAATCTCCAAGATGTATGGAGATGATGTACCAAAACATTAGTGGTGGCGGTCCTAATTTTTCTCAATTATAACTATATCTAATTGTCAAGGGGTAGGAGTGAATAGTTAAGAGATCATACATATGATGGAATATTTTTAATAAACTTTAGAAATAATGTTTCAAAAAATTTAATTTTGATACAGATACATAAAATTTTTTTATGCTCCCCAGGCTGATGACAAACCCATCTCAACCATTCTTCCTGTCTGGGACTGCGTGTACCCAGCTTTAACAACTTTAATTACATAAAGTAAAATCACCTACTGTTAAGTGAATTACAATTTTACACACTTCAGTAATACTATATTGTGCCTTTCTGTTTTTATAGCCATTTTGGGGGGGCAAAAAAAATCTTGCTATTTTTCAAAAATTACTTATCAGGGGGCTGGATCAGTGGCTTAGTGGTTACGACACTTGACTGGCAAGTGCCAGGACACGAGTTCAAACCCCAGCACCACGTACACAACGAAGTGTCTGAGGAATGAAAGTCACATGGAAAACTAAATAAAGATTGCACCTCTCTTTCTCTCTGTCCCCTCTTTAAAAAAAAAAAAAAAAATTACTTACCGGGGCTGGAGCCATGTTTTAGGATGCAAGTTTGAACCCCAGCACCATGTACACAACCAAGTGTCAGAACAAGAAAAGCTACATGAAAAACTAAATAAAAATTGATACATTCTCTTTCTATTAAAAAAAAGTTAATTACTGCAAGGCATAGTGGTACATGCTTGTAATCCCAGCAGCTCAGGATGCTGAAGCAAAAAGGATAGCAAGTTCATATTCAGCCTCAGGCACTTAGCAAGGCCCTCCTCAATTTAGTGAGACCCTGTCTTAAAATAAAATATAATGAAAGAGCTGAGGATCAGTAGTAAAGCACCCCTGGATTTAATCTCTAGTACCAAAAAGAAAAAAAAATTGGCTACAGCCTTCAGAAATGCTATTTTTAATTATCATTTTATCTTCTGTAGTACACCAGAGTAGCATGATTATTGTATAGTTGGTACCAGATGTTTGCAATGTCGGTGTGTTTTTTATTTGAACTCTTGAGCACATTGTATTGGAATGAGCGATATTCATATTAAGGTAATCTTCTTAGTAATTCTTGAGCAATGAGTCCTAAATTTCTAAGATCCATATGGTCAGAAATAAAATATTTGACTACTTGTTAATGAACTTGAGACCCTAAAAACTAATGAAAATATTTTTGAATAAAAATAATAGTTGAAATACTAGATTTTTTAAAATGCTTTTGATTTGATTGGCAGTTTGCAAAAAGAAAACATTCAACATTTTAAATTAAACTTGTATTAAAATTTGAGTTTGTCACCAGCCATGGTAGTACACTCCTGTAATCAGTGATTTGGGAGGCTGAGGCAGGGCCCCTAGGTTTGTTTCCTGTTACCAAAAAAAAAAAAAAAAATTTTGAATTTTAATAATTTAATCTAGACATGTCTGTAACTATAAGGACTTTTTCCCCCCGCAGGAGATTTTGATGAATTCACTCAAGACAATAATGATATCATGTTGAAAAACATAGCAGATGACCTTCGGAATCGCTTACCTCTAGAAACCATGCTTTCCTCAGAACATCTGGCCCTTCAAAAAGTAAATACATTAAATCAAATTAATTTACTCTTTGTGCTACTTTAGGATTCTCCTGTTCTTCCCTAACCCTCTGTCTAATTGCTGCTAAAGTCAGCTTTTAAGCAATTTTTTATGTAGTGCTTCCACCATGTTTTTAATTCTTTTGAATCCTTAACCTTTTGACTCCCTTCTGTTATTTATTAAACAAATATTTCTTGAGAGCATCCTGTTTGTCAGGCACTCAGAGATCAAAAACAATGTCCAGTAAGGGCCAATAATCTGTCCTTATGTATGTCATTGTCCTGGTTTTCTTTTCCCTGTTCCATTTCCCTCACTTTTATCACAAAGTTCATCTTTTTATTTCCTACTCTTGCTTTTACATTGCATATTTTTCCATTCCTTTTTTCTAGAATTAGATGTTGCTTTTCTTCTCCCAACTACCCACCTCATCATGTTCCTTCAAATCGTGACAAATAAAGGAAGATGTATGCTGTATTGTTTTTTAAAGCAAAGCTAATAAGAATCTCTTCTGCTAATCTGAAAACTACCATACTTCATGTGATTTTTTTTTTTAGCCTATAAATGCCTAAGCAGGGAAACTAAAACTGTATTCTTAATAGTGCATGCATATAACGAACAGTTTGCAAAACTTCATAGATAGGGCTGAAGCAGTGGCTTGGCAGTTTCGGTGCTTGCCCTGCATGAGGGAAGTACACAAGATCGAACCCCAGCGCCGTGTACACAACGAAGTCTCAGAGCAATGAAAGCCACGTTAAAAACTAAATAAAATTGATTCTCTGTTTCTTTCTCTCTCTCTCTCTCTCTCTCTCACTGTCCCTCTCTCTTTAAAAAGAAAAAAATACTTAATAGCTACCCAAGCATTCAGAGTGGATTCTCAGAGGAAAAAAGTAGGCAGTGTAATTATGAGAGAAATATTTGTAATATAGTTTGGATGATGTTTAATAAAACAATCTCATAAGTGTCATGATATACCACAGTATATAAAATGAGGAAAAACATTTATTGCATATTAATAATAGATCTCCTATGGTAACAAATCAAACTTTATTTTCCTCCTGATCCTTGTGTGTCCATTGATTTTTTTTTTAACGTACTTAAATGAGTTTTTATTTGTGTGTGTGTGTGTTTAAATAAAATTTTTAGGTTTCCATGCAAAATTCTTTAAGGTAGAAGAAATCAGAGTGTTTTTTTTGTCACCACTTGTAATTATATTGTAATGTAGTAACCAGTATTAATAAAAGGCTATTATTTGTAACCATGAGGATCTTTTGTTTTGTTTTGTTTTTAAAGAGAGAGGGACAGTGAGAGAGAGGCAGAATTAATTTTTATTTAGTTTTTCACATGGTTTTTGTTGCTTGGAAACTTCTCTGTGTACATGGTGCTGGAGTTTGGACTCGCATACTAGCACAAGCTAGGCAATTGCTGTAACCACTGAGCCACTGCCCGTTTTGTTTTGTTTTTTAGAAAGAAGGACAGTGAGAGAGAAAGAGAGAGAAAAAAAATTTAGTTTTTCGTGTGGATTTTGCTCTGACGCTTCCTTGTGTACATGGTCCTGGGGTTTGAACTCATATACTTGCGCATGCCAGTAACTGCTGAAGCACCACTCCAGCCCCACTGTGAGGTTTTAATAACATTAATTATTTGAAAACCTTCCTTTTTAGGCAAAGATCACTTGCTAAGTATTTTGATGATAAGTAACTAATACGAAGGACTCAGAAGTCCTAGCGTAGTTTCAACTTTTCTCCCTTTTAATAGTGTAATTTCTTTGGAGAAATCTCCCTGGATATCAGTTTCTTTGTAAAATATACTACCTAAGGACGATAGTGGCTTGGCAGTGGAGTGCTTGCCTGGCATGAGCAAGGGCGTGGGTTCAAACCCTAGCACTACATGCGTAATTACGTGTCAGAAAAACAAAAATCAGATGAAAAATAGATAAAATTGATTCTTTTTTAAAAAAATTAGGATGGACAAGGTAATCTCTAATATTCCTTTGAACTAAAATTTTATATTTTTCATAATCATATTTTCCATGGTCCCAGGTCAATTAAAAAGTTAGTAATGTCTCAGTAAAAAATGAAAGAAAAGTAGTTACTGACTTAAATAAGAAAATTTGTCTTTCTGTGCCTGGTTGCACTCAGAATTTTAGCATATGAACCACTGATATTTTGCCCTGTTTAGCAATAAAAAGAGACTTTGTACTTTTATTTCTTTTGATGTTTCTCTCTCCCCTCCAGATACAGCAGCAGCCAGAACCCACAGTTCATGTTGATGCATTCCTTTATGATGAAGACTTTATTGATTCATTATGTGAGGAAGGAAAAATGAGCAGAAACTACTGTATAGTGTGTGGCTCACACCAAACAGCACCTTTAGGTAGGCACTCAAGTTACAAATCTGCTGACTTCATTTGTACTTTTTCTTACATGTCATGAGTGGGTATTTTTTTAAGAGAGGGGGACAGTGAGAGAGAGAGAGAATCAATTTTATTTAGTTTTTCATGTGGCTTTTGTTGCTCCGACACTTCATTGTATACGTGGTGCTGGGGTTCAAACCTATGTCCTCATGCATGCCAAGCAAAGCTATAACCACCAAGCTACCACTCCAGCCTCAAATGGGTACATTTTTGATGAGACCACTGGATATTTTGTTTTTGTTTGTTTTGTTTTGTTGTTTTTTTTTTTAAGCAAAAGGACAACCTGAAGCATTATTTAGATGTGTTCCTCCAGAACACATCTGACTGTTTAATTAGAGGTGACTCTTCTTCAGGTCCAGAAATTAATCAGAAATGACTGAACACAGGAGAACTGACTCCTACATACTCACATACTCAATAGAGATTAATAAGTAAACCATGTTAATGTATTTATAATGAGAAATGTTAACTTTTCAAGGGGCTGGAAATGTTCTCTCTGTAAAAATATCTGTTTGAAAAGTTAGATAGTGATTGAATATTACTGGATAGGAATGGATTTAGGACAAAGACAGGTAATCCTGAGAAATAATTTGTTCATTTTTTTTGTTGTTATTGTTGTTGTTTGTTTAAGGGAGAGAGAGAGAGTGAATCAATTTTATATTTTCATCTGGCCTTTGTTTCTCTGACACTTAGCTGTATATGTGGTGCTGGGGTTTGAACCCGGGTCCCTGCATATGCCAGGCAATCGCTCCAACCGCTGAGCCACCACTCCAGCCCCTCAGGCCATGTTTTGATCCATAACAGAACAACTCTAGTAAGAGTAAGTCTCTTGCATATCTGCTCCTCAGCTGCAGCACCTGTGTCCCAAAAAAGAAACTATACTGATTCCATGATGCTAATATGTAATTCTTCTATTAATATATTCTTTGTTCAAACTAGACGTAATTGTCTGGACTATTGCCTTAGACTTAGAGTTGTTGCTTGCAGTAGGCTACCATTCTAAGGAAGTAACCTTGTGTTTATATGGTTGATCTTAATAACTACTACCAAATTTGAAATTTACTGCTAAATGAAAATATATTGTATCTATATTATAATTTGGGATTAAATTTACCTGCTTTTCTGGTTTAAGATTCTGTTTCTAGAATACTTAACAATTCACAGAATGAAAAGGACTTGGACAGAAACAATAGGGGACAAACTAAAAGTGAATTATAACTATAAAACCATACCAGTAGATCTGATTTATAAAAATTTTATAGAAGAGTTACATTTGATAAAAGTCTGGATATTAAGCTATGTCATTCCATAAACATAAAGTTACAAATAATGACTGTATGTGCAGAGCTGCACAGATGACTATAACGAATCTGAAACAGCTATCACCATTGGGAATTCTTCGGCAAGTATTCATGTGACAGGGAGTTTATCTAGCTATAAGATATTAATAGTAGGGATTGGAGAGGTGGCTCAGTGGAATAGCACTTGCTTGGCATGCACGAGAACCTGGATTCAAACCCCAGTACCACATATACAACTAAATGTCAGAGAAACAAAACCAGAGGAAAAATAAATAAAATTGATTCTTCTTCTCTCTCTCTTAAAAAATAAATAAATAAATAAATAAGACATTAACAGTAACTTTAGTCTAGAGAAAAAGTACTAATGTTGCAAAAAAGGGTGTGGAGAATGTGGATTCTAAGGAGTTAATCTCTAAGAGTTACTTCTGAGGCCTAGTCACACACTTTATTCTGTTCCATGGGATTGGCGTACCTGCTTTCATTTTCTTTGCCACTTTCTATTGGTTATAGCCAAGATTTTCCCCTTTCCTGAACATTATATTATGCATAGCATAATATAGTGAGTCTTTGGGTTTACCATATCAGAAAAAGCAGACTCAAGCTATCCGAAAAATTTTATCTCAGAAACAGGGGTGAGAACATAGACATGAGGAGGGGGCTGGAGTGGTGGCTCAGTGGTTACGTGGTTACAATGCTTGCGTGGCATGCACAAGGACTTGAGTTCAAAGTCCAGCACCATGTGCACAACGAAGTCTTGGAGCAACAGGGGCCACATGAAAAAGTAAATAAAATTGATTCTGTTTCTCTCTCTTTTTCCCTCTTTCTCCTTCTCTTTCTCTTTCTCGCTGTCCCTCTATCTTAAAAAAAAAAATAGACATGAGGCTAGAGATGGTGGCAGTTAAATGAAAGGAAACAAGGACAATTTATGGGATTATTTTATTTATTTTTAAAGAAAGTCAATTTTTTTTTTTTTAATTTCTTCATCTGGCTTTTGTTTCTCCAGCATTTAGTTGTATATGAGGTGCTAGAAATCCAGGTCCTCACACAAGTGAGGCAAGTGCTCTACTGCTCAGCCACCTCTCCAACCCCATTAGGGAATATTTTAGTATCTTTCCATACCATTGAAGAACACACATTCTAACTTGGTCAAGACTGCCCCATTGTACAACTTCAAAGGTGGTCATTTGGTAATCTGTAGTCTATGCGGTAATATGTAGCAGTTTTGAGGCTGCTTTGGGTTAAGGTAGGAAAGCCAGATGTAGAAGTTAAGAAGCTACCAGGCAGCAACAAGTTAGATAGAGAAAAGGAAAGAAAATGACCAGGACATCTCAAGCAACAGCAAGAAGGAAACGAGGGGGACAGGAATAGAGACAGACATCTCAGTCACTGGTCCCTAGAGCCCTTTTAAATGTCAGAGACTTAATTTTTACTTTTCTATAATACAACTCAAAGTGGTTGAGTACAGATTTATCACATAAATTTATTCTAAATAAACTCTGGATGGCTTTCATGATTAAGAAAATTACATGAAATATATAAATAGAGCTGAGAGAATTCTAGAAGTACAGATGCAGTTGTTAATAGCCAAGCATAATTTGATCTTCATTCTGTTCTAATTTTCCAGGATTTATTTCTCATTCCTTCTCCCTCATGGAATTGAAGTTTATTTATCATCATGTACTCCCTGATCTGTCAGGAAAGGTCTTGGTTGACGTTGGCTCCAGACTTGGCACAGTCCTTTATGGGGTAAAGTCCAACTTGAGGACATACTCAACATTTTGGAAAATAATTTCTTCTGCTAGCAACAGCTTTGGCTGCCACCATCCAAGGTGACAGCTTGGCTTTAATTATTACAGTAACAAAATAAGGTTAAATTGTATAATGTAGGCAGTCTCATAAATTCTATATGATGATGATAATAGAGTTTGGAATTGCAAAGACCAGCTGTCTGATTTCTTTTACTAGATTATGTCTATAAAGCAAGTAAAGAATGTAAACAATACAGAAACTTGTGACTCTAACAATTTATTTTTAATCAGTCACTACCAACTTTTTTTTGTGGTGCTGGTGATTATATGTTAAGCAAGCACCTTACCACTGAACTACATACATCCCCAACCTGACTTTTGCCTTCTGTCCTTTTCTATTTCTCTATACTGCACTAAATAAAGCAGTGTCCTGAGCTTTGGTAAGAATTCCTATGCAAGCACAGTGGCACACTTGTTTAATCCCAGAGACCAGCATCAGCAACTTAGCAAGACCCTATCTCAAAATAAAAAGGGCTGGGGATGTAGCTCAGTGGTAAATTGCCCCTGGATTAAAGCCTCACTGCTACAAAAATTAAAAAAATAAAACAGGAGGAGGAAAAGAAAAGAAATCCCTGTATGGCCATAAACAAGTCACTTAATGTATCTCCAGTTCCTCATTTGTAAATGAGTAAGATATGATGTCCAAGGATATATCTGCTCACATTTTCTGTGATCCCAAGTGTGAATGGGAGTGCTTGTTTCTGAAATATCATTTCAATGTGGGTTTTTGTTTTGTTTTGTTTTTTAAGAAATATAGAAAGAATCAATTTTGTTTTTTTTCATCTGGCCTTTGTTTCTCTGACACTTCGTCATGTATGTGGTGCTGGGATTTGAACCCAGGGTCCTTGTACATGCCAAGCAAGCACTCCAGCCACTGAGCTACCGCTCCAATCTCAATGTGGCATTTTTTAAAAATTCAAATCATGAATATCTCCAGTGTTCTTATACGTTTTTATTTTTTATAAAAGAGAGAAAAGGACTGAGAGAGAGAGAAAGAACCAGTCTCACTTAGTTTTTCATGTGGCCTTCATTACCCCAACACTTCGCGTTGTATATGCGGTCCTGGGGTTTGAACCCACAACCTCACGCCTACCAGGCAAGCACTATAACCACTTGAGCCACTGCCCCAGCCCTTCTTTCATGTTTTTATCAAAAAACTGAAATGTGGTTTCTGGTTGTCATTAGTAGTCTTGTTAAAACATGTGGCCAACAGCAATAAAGGCTCATGCCAGAAACAGCAGCATTGCTTGCTTTAATCAGAAATGCTTAACTCTTTAATGCTTAATTTAATTTTAGTGTTAAACATTCGTTTTATAACTGAGAAAGATAAGCATAGTAGAAAATACACAGTTTGTCTGATATTCTTTGTTGTTTGTTTTATTTTGGGAAGGCAAGGTTTTGCTATGTTGCCTGGGCTATTCTCGAACTTCTGTGCTCCATCGATCCTTCTACCTAAACCTCCTGAGTGTTGGAATTACAGATACACACTGACCCACCTGCCCAGCTTGTTTGATGGTTTTTGTTTGAAGAACATCAGAGATATATTGCTTACTATATTTTATTTACTGTAACCAATTTTTTGATTTGTTCAAAAAGTATAATGCTGGAACAATTGTGGCCATATAAATATGGTATCAGTGTTGAAAATTTTAAATATATTGACATTTTTTTCCATATCAGATCACTGATTCAGTCAATAATAATTTTCTGAATACCTTCATATGCACTGTTAAATATTCTAAAAATCCATCGTGGAGTTATAGATACAAATTTTGCTTTATATCATAAAAATTTGGTTTTTTATGTTGGGACAGATGATCTTCAGAAATCTTTCCAAATTATTTTTTATGATTATAACCCAAAAATAATATATAGTCAATTTTTTATTATCCCTATTAAACTAATTGGTAGATTATATTTGGCAGATTGCCAAACGCTAGGCTAACTTCCTTAACTAATGTATACCTTAGGCCACTACCCACTAGTATTAGACTGTACATGATTGTCCATTATATTCCCCGCAGGTTAACTCCTCTGTTGCTTTCCCCTGATGTAACTTCCCAAAAAATTACAGAAGTTGCATATTAGGCACAGAATCTGTATGTGATCACTTTTCTCATTTCAACTTTATTGATTGCCCAGTTTTATCAGGAAAAATAAGAAATCGAGGTACACACCTGTAATCCCAGTGACTCAGGAGGATTGCAAGCTGAAACCCAGCCTTGCCAACTTAGTAAGGCCCTAAGCAATTTAGCAAGATCCTGTCTTGAAATAAAAAAGATCTGAGGATGTGGCTCAGTGGTTGAGCATCCTAGGTTCTATCCCCAGTAGTTAAATTATATTAAATTAAATAAATAAGAAGTCAGTCTTTTAAAAATATAACCACCTGGGCTGGAGCAGTATCTCAGCAGTTATGGCACTTGCCTTGCATGTGCAAGACACGGGTTTGTACACCAGTACCACATACACAATGAAGTGTCCAAGCAATGAAAGCCAAATGAAAAACTAAATAAAACTTGATTTCTCTCTCACTGTCCCTCTCTCTCTTAAAAAAATAAACAACTACATAATAGGAATTAATAAACTATAGTCAAGAGCTCAAAACAGTACAAGTGAAGTTCTTAAGATTGTAAGTTTTGTTTAAGCTACAAGATATTTTTGTCTTTGATTTTATTTTTACTTTATGGATATTTTTTAAAACTTTAAATTTCAAGTAGAAATAAACTCACAATTAAAAGTTAATTCAGTAGCATAAAAATGTATCTTTCTTCTTTTAGGGTTACCTTTACAGTTCAGCAATGCAACTCTGTGGAGTAGAACTGAATGGAGACTTTTGCCAGCTGCAAGAAATGATCATAAAAAAATACCAATTCAATGATAGAATAAAGGTACTCTTTAAAATATATTTTCTGTTGTACATTATATATCTCAATTAGCTAAATTGTTTCTTCAGTGGATGGAGAACTTGCCTGGCATGTGCAAGTATCCAGTTTCAAACCCCAGTACCACATACACAGCTAAGAAATGAAAGCCAGATGAAAAACTAAATAAAGTTGATTCTCTCTCTCTCTCTCTCTCCCTCTCTCTCTCTCTCTTTAAAAAAAATAAAAGGAGGGACCCCATGAAAAGGTATGGGAGATAATGGAGTAGAGGAAGAGGAGTGAGGGTGGAGGGGGAAGACTGGAAAAGGGACAAACTGCAGAATAAAATTGACCAAATTATGCTTTATATACTTACAAATGTGCCATAGTGAATTCATCCTTTTTGTGTATCTATCTACAAAGCACCTGTTTGAGAACAATGAATCAATAGAAGGAAGACCAGTAGAATAGAGGAAGGGAGGTTGGGGAGGAACAGCAGAAGTACTGGGAACTGAAATAGAGCAAATTATATTCCATGTATGTATCATTATGTTTAAATTAAAAATATTAATAAAAATAAGGATCCAGCTTTTTTTATTGAAGAAAACTATTTTATTCCCTCCCTGTCAACCCTCCTTTTAGAAATAGAGAGGTGAATGATCAGAGTGAATTCAGTGTCCAATAACAAATTTATCAGTTTTCCTCCCTATCTAATATGAAGTAGGCATACTGCTCTTATATAATAATAATCACATAATAATACTTGAAAACTAAGATTTTAAAAATTAGAAACTCTTAAGAATTATAGTTTATAAATGGATAAGCACTGCCTGGCATGCAGGACTATGTGAGTTCAAATCCCAGCATCACATACCCAGCAAAGTGTCAGAGCAATGACAACCACATGAAAAACTAAATAAAATTGATTCTTTCTCTCCCTCTCACTGTAACCCTCTCTCTCTTAAAAAAAAAAAAAAAAGATATATAAAGTAAATGTCTATTTACTTTTTTAAAAGATTTTTATCCGTTTAAAAAAATGCAGATACAATCACCCACAAACTTCTCCCTGCTTGTGGCTTTTGTGCTTTTGGCAACCCAATGGTAAAAAGATTTTTTATATTATTTAATGACTGTTGGAAATCTTTTAACATTTTCCTTCCTTGAAGCAATAAACAAAATCAGAAGGGATTCTAGGATTATTTTTGTTTGTTTTTATTGGGGGGAGGGCGAGAGGGAGAGCAGCTATCAATTTTATTTAGGTTTTCATTGCTCCGACACTTAGTTGTATGTATAGTGCTAGAGTCTGAACCCGGGTCCTCACGTGTGCCAGGTAAGCACTGCAACTACTGAGCCACCGTTCCAGCCCCATTGAAATCCAGCAACCCTTCCAGGCTCATTCTTTTTTATTTGCTGTTTGTGGGGTTTTTTGTTTGTCTTTTGATGAAGTACTGGGGATTGAACCCACAGTTACTCTACTATGGAGCTACATCCCCAGCCCTTTTTATTTATTTACTTATTTTTAAGTGTCTAGAGAAAGAGAATCAACTTTAGTTTTTCATCTGGTTTTCACTGCTCTGTCAACACTTCGTTGCTGGGATTTAAACCCATGTCTTTGCTCATGCCAAGCAAGAACCACAACCACGAGCCATTGCTCCAGCCCCTATTTTTCTTTTTGAGATAGGGTCTTACTCAGTTGCCCAGGCTGGCCTGGAACTTGCACTCCTACTTCATCAAACTTCAAATTAGCATGCCACCCTGTCTATTATTTTTTTGGTCACTTTTTACATTGCCCTCCTCAGAAGTCTAGAAATCCTAGATTATGTCCTTAGTCTGAAAAGGAAGAAACAAAAAAAAGCTGTTTGAAGTTCTGAGCATCGGAATGGGGATTGATAACTGTAAGCTTCACTACTGAGTGACTTCCTTGGGTAATTTTAGTTAGATCTTAAGATCTTTCCTCTTGGGCTGGTTTTTACTAAGTATCCCCTGGTCTAGATTTCTTCTTTTTAATCCTCTCCAGAGATAAACCTCTCGTTTTGCTGGGATGGGAGAAAGATCTGGCTATTTTCTTAAACTGATTTTCAACCAAATTCCTGTATTTTTAGTATTTCTTCCTACCCCTTAACCTCATACCACCAACTATAAGACTTTTAGAGATTCTGTAATGTAAATCAGGTTGAGCCTTAGCTTTAAGTCGATTATTTCCTTTTACATTTTCCTCATTCTTGTGGGTTTATACCTTTCTTTTTAAAAAAAAAAAAGAAAAAACATTCTATATTGTGCTGGGCATGCCTTTCATCCCAGCAGCTCGGGAGGCTGAAGCAGGAGGATCACAAATTCAAAGCCAGTCTAAGCAACTTAGTGAGACCCTATCTCAAAATAAAAAGAGTTGAGGATGCAGCTCAATGGTTAACTTAACTGCCCCAGGTCCAATCACTGGTACTAAAACTAAAAAAAAAAAAAACAACTGTATTGTCATTATAACTTTTCAGTATTTCAGTAATGTATGAAAGCACATGTATATATTTTATCCACTGTCTTTACCTGCGAGGTATATTGATTTAAGTTCTTTCCCCCTTCCATCTCCTACAGAGAACTAAACTTTCCATCCTTTGTATCCTTGATTTAGGCTTATTCCTTTCGTGATACTTTTGTGGACTTATTAGCATAATACTTTCATCCCATTACTAGATTATAACATATTTGAGAACATATATTGTATCTCATTCATTGTGGTATATCTCCCTCATCAACATCTTGCACATAGTAGGTGCTCAGTAAATATTGGTTGATTTTGGTTGTCTTATGCCTTCTACATTGTCATCATTTCACATTTTGTGAATAACTACTCCTCAAGGTTTTCCTGGAACCTCTAGAGCACCTGTTTTGGCAGCCATAATTAATTGGTACCCCTGATTTCATTTTTATCCAATCTGTGTAGTAGTAGGGCAGAGAAAGAAAAGAGTGAACAGAGAAGGGAAAGAAAAAGGAAGAACTGTGAGAGCTAAGATAAATCAGTAATTTATATTTTTTTGCCAGGTTGGTGGTGCACACCTGTAATCCCAGTAACTCCAGAGGCTAAGGCAGGAGAATTGCAAGTTCAAACCCAACCTCAACAACTTAGTGAGGCCCTAAACAACATAACCCTGTCTCAAATTTAAAAAAAAGGGAGGTGGGGGGGCTGGGATGTGGCTCAGAGGTTAAGAGCTCCTGGGTTCAATCCTTAGTACCAAAATATATATATATTTAAAATGTCAGACCACATACCTGCCAGAATATTACATATTTGTAAGACCAGGTGCTTATTTAAAAAGAAATAATATGATACAAGTGAACTTTTTCTCTTCTTTTAAAATGAAAGTTGTTTTGCTCTTGAGCAAATAAATGTTTCCTCATATTATCTTTCCTATGATGTGCAATTTTTTATTGTAGTCTAAGTTTTTGAGGTATATAGTGTTTAGTTTTATTTGCTTCTTTGAATAGATAATGATTCAAGTCAACTTTAGTTGGAGAGTCCCAGTTCAGATAACATAGTATATGTAAATACTTTACAATTTGTAATTAATTGCAAGTTCAAGGCCAGCCTCAACAATCTAGCTAGGCCCTAAGCAACTTAGCAAGACCCTGTCTCAAAATTTAAAAATGTTTAATTTGAGCTGGAGATACAGTTCAGTGGTTAAGCACTCCTAGGTTCAATCCCTGGTACTCTCCCTTTCCCCTCAAAAAAAGTCTATAATTTATAACTTACTATTATGATTTTAGGGTGTGATGTGTGTGTGTGTGTGTGTCTCCTTTTTAAAAATTTTATACAGTCCCATTTGATTCTGTGAAATAAAAGAGATTCCATTTTATTTACGAATAAACAGTACCTAAGAGTACAAGCCTAGTTGGTGATGGAGCCATAAGTCCAACCTAGGTCCTTTGACTTAGAACTAGCAATATAATTAAAGTTGGGGGAAAAACTCTGAACTGGGAGTTTAAAGAGGATAATTGTGACCAAATAAATAATTCCACCTCAAAAAAACAGATCTTTGGAGCTGGAGCAGTGACTCAGCAGTTCTGCACTTGCCTGGCATGTGTGAAGATGTGAATTCGAACCCCAGCACCACGTACACAATGAATTATTGGAGCAATGAAAGTCACATGAAAAATTAAATAAAATTGATTCTCTCTGTCTCTCTCACTGTTCCTCTCTCTTTAAAAAAAATAAAAACATCTTTGGGGCTGGAGCGGTAGCTCAGCGGTTACAGCGCTTGCCCAGCTTGCGCAAGGACCTGAGTTCAAATCAGCACCGTGTGTACAGCAAAATCTCAGAGCAACAAAAGCCACATGAAAAACTTAATAAAAAATTGATTCTCTCTTTCTCTTTTCCTTATTCTCCCTCCCTCTCTTTAAAAAAAACAAAAATCTTCAAAAGTTTGTGATTTTCACTAGATATTGTATACTGATCTTTCTCCCATTTTCAAAGGTGTTAGTCTTTCTTAATGCTTCACTACATCAGTGAACCAATAGTTATTTCCTATGCAGTGATGTGATATAGTATCCCTGTTCTCTTTTCTTCCTTCTTCATTAGGTGTTTCATGCAGACATCTGTACCCAGGGTTCACTTCTGCAAAATGCTGATGTTGTTATAATGAATAACGTCTTCGAATATTTTCTTAATGAGGAAGAACAGGCCAGGTACGTTCTTTATTCAAGTAAGAAATCTGTTCTTAAAATGTGTGGGGGCCGGGGGCTGAAGTGGTGGCTCAGTGGTTATGGCACTTGCCTGGCATGCAGAAGGATATGAGTTTAAACCCCAGCACCACGCATGTACACAATGAAGTTTTGGAGCAATAAAAGCCAGATGAAAACCTAAATAAATTGATTCTCTCTTTCTTAAAAAAAGTAAAATGTATCCAGGGGCTGGATCAGTGATTCACTGATAGAACACAGAACACTTGCCTGGCATACACAAAAGACCTGGGTTCAAACCCCAGAAGCACCTACACAATTAAGTATCAGGAAAAACAAAAATCAGAAGAAAAAATAAATAAAAATGATTCTCTCTTAAAAAAAATAAAATGTGTCCGGCAAGGTATGAAAAGAGAGTAGTACAGTAAAAATGTTCTAATGTTAAACTTTTTAAAGCAACCTCAACTGTGAGTTTAATAAGGAAATACGTTACATATAAGACAAAAATAAAACCAAATTTTGTAAAATGTTACATCTATTTTTTGACAGATATAAAATGATTGCATAACCCAAGCATTTGCTTAAACAGCCAAGAATACAATTAGACAACAGTTCCCAGTGGTTCTTTATACTTACATTTTCTACCTAATTTTTCTTTTCTTTGAAATAACATCATATTGTTGTCCTATCACAAAATAATTGGAATTATTAAAACTTATAAATGAATATTAAAGAGACCATAAGAATATTGACCTAAAAAATATTGATTAATTGTTGAACTTTAAAAATGTTTTTGGGATTGGAGCGGTGCCTCAGCAGTTATGGCACTTCCTTAGTATGCGTGAGTAGGTCGGTTTGAACCCCAGCACCATTTACAGAATGAAGTGTTGGAGCAACGAAAGGCACATGAAAAATTAAATAAAATTGATTCTCTCTTTCTCTAGACTACTATTCCTCTCTCTTAGAAAAAAATGTTGATAAGGTAATAATAGTACATTTCTGGAGTTTATTTCACTCTTCAAGTAGTAGAAAAATTAGCAAATCTCTTACCAGTTTTCTGACTTGCTTGCCAGAGTTGATGCTGTGGCCTATCAGGACCTATAGGATCCTTTAATTATTCCTGTAGTCTATATACAGTCTGAAATGCTGTTTTGATAGCCAATTATACTTTCTGATTTTTTACTTTTCATACTGGCATTTGAATAGTCAAGATGCAGATAATCTCCTTTCCACAAGTATAAAAGGGAATTACATTAATGTGTTTGCTTTTGTGCATCAGTAACGTGTCTCATGCTCAAATTATGCACAGAATTATGGACAAACATAGTTAATAATGAGTGGAATCCTGAATTGCTAAATGTTTTTATTCTGCCACCATCTCACCATCTTCTATATATTCTCTTTCTCTCTTGCTTGCTCGCTCCCATCCCCCCCCCTCCATACATGCACATACACAAACACACACAAAAATTACTAAATTACTACTAGGTTAAGGTCACTATGAAATTAAAAATTTGAATCATTTTAAAAGAAGCTAGTTTAGGGTTGGAGCAGTGGCTCAGCATATAGGACACTTGCTAAGCATGTGTGAGGGCAGGTTCATACCCCAACACCACATATACAACAAAGTATCAGAGCAATAAAAGCCACATGAAAAACTAAATAAAATTGATTCTCTCTCCCCCACCCTCTCATTGTCTCCCTCTGTTTAAAAAGAAAAAAGCTAGTTTAAGGGAAAAGCCTATCATATGGTTATAGTTCAGTAAGTATGGGTGATGATTTGGATCATAAACTAAAGATGACCAGCACTGATATGAACAGTTAGTTTAATCATAGTGCCTTCTTTAAACTTAATTTCTAGCCACGTGTAGTGGTATACACCAGTTAACCCAGCAAATCAGGAGGCTGAGACAGGATTGCAAGTTTGAAAGCAGTCTGAGCAATTTAGTGAGACTCTGTTCAAAATAAAAATAAAAAGGGATAGGGATATGGCTCTGTGGTTAACTGCCTCTGGGTTTAATACCACCCCACCCCCCAAAAAATGTAGACTTCAGTAGGTATTTTCAGTAGATGAAATACATACAGTTACCATAGTGGCAGCTCATGAGAAAAAGAACTTGCTAATATACTAGATTTTTCTTCATTATATTAAATAAACTTGTAAAATATGTCAGTTTTAGGAGCCACATCAAAAGAACTAAAAAACTCTAGCCCAAACACAGTAACATTTATTATTAAGACTGCTAAGTAATTTTACATCCAGCCTGAGAAAAAAAGAACATTGTATCATTTTGCTAATAAACAATAAAATGAGTCAAACACTGCCCTCTGACACACATCATATGGCATTCCATCATGCTTTAAAACTGGTTAATCCCAGGGGTTGGCTCAGCAGTAGAGTGCCCCGAATGTGGGAAGACCTGGGTTCAAACCCCAGCATGACATATACAACTAAGCAGAGGAAAAACAAAAACCAGGTGAAAAATAAAATTGATTCTCTCTCTCTCTGTCTTTAAAAAAAAAAGAAAAAAAATGTGGTTAATCCCACTAAATTTCGCTTAAGCGTCTTGTTATACTGGAAGTTCTTCCATGGAATATTACTAACAGCCCAATTAAGTATAATTTCACAGTTGATGTTATTTTAAATGATCTAATTTACATATTATACTCTTAGTGTTAGTCTTTGTTTGGTTTCTGGCCTCTATTCCCTTTGTTTTTTCCAGAACTCTGCCTCACCCTCAACCCTTAACATTCTTAGCCCTGTTCCAGTCTGGAGAACCAATCCCACATAATTTCATAAAGAATCTGATCCCACTTTGATTTGTATATTCTGAAAACTTAATTTTGGCCTTATTCACAATACTTTGTAGTAACCTAAAGCTCCCTCTTGATAATCTCCTTAGTACTGTAACCTCACAATTTTGCCAACACCCCATCAGAAACTGGAGAATTTGCCAATTTCTAGTTTGTTGCTATAGTCCTGTTTTCTTGTGGGCAAACATTTTTGCCTATCTAGATTTCCAAATATCTCCTGTTCTGCATTTTTTCTGTCATCATTTTTTTTTTTTTAAGAGGGACAGTGAGAGAAAGAAACAACTTTATTTAATTTTTCATCTGGCTTTTGTTGCTCCAACTCTTAGTTGTGTACGTGATGCTGGGGTTTGAACTCGGGTCCTCACATATGCCAGGCAAGCGCCGTAACTGCTGAGCCACCACTCCAGCTCCTTTTGTCATCATTTTTAAAAACTTTTTTCATTGTTTAAAACATAACATCAGGGTTTTTGTTTTGGTTTTGGTACTGGGGATTGAACCCAGGGCACTTAACCACCAAGCCACATCCTAGCCCATATTTTATTTTGAGACAGGGTCTCACTAAATTGGTTAGGGCATTGCTAAATTGTTTAAGTTGGCTTATAACTTGTGATCCTCTTGCCTCAGCCTTCCAAGCCGCTGAGATGGTAGGCATGTGCCACCATGCCAAGCTTTGCTTTGTTTTCCACCTGGATAATAGTGCTTTGAATTCAGTTTTTGGTTTTTCGTTTTGTTTTTAAGCACTTTATTTGTCTTAATGCAGTTTTAGGGTCACATCAAAATTGAAATAAGGCACAGAGACCTCCTACTACACTCCACCTCCACATATGTATAACCTCCCCCATTATCAACATCCCATATCAGAGTGTAGTATATTACAACTGGTGAATTTGTGATACATGGTAATCACCCAAAGTTCATAGTTTACATTAAGGTTCACTCTTGATGTTGTACACATAATGGACAAATATATAATTATATGTGTGCGTGTACCATTAAAATACCATACGTGTGGGCTAGAGTGGTAGTTCAGCGTTGGAGTGCTTGCCTGTTGTGCATGAGGACCTGGGTTTGAACTCCAGCACCACATACACAACTAAGTATTAGAGAAACAAAGGCCAGATGAAAAAAATTAAGTTGATTCTCTTTTCTCTCTCTTTCCCTCTTTCTTTAAATTAAAAAGAAAAAGGCATGCATATTATTGTCATTGTCTTAAAAATCCCATGTATTCCACCTATTCACCTTTCTTATCCCTGATCTTCATCATCTCTATAGTGTTGTCATTTCCTTATTGGTTTATTTCACTTATTAAAATGTATTTAAGGTTCCTTCGTGTCTTCGTAGCATAATAGCTTGTTTCTTTTTAGTTTTGAACAATATCCCATTGTTTGGATGCACCACAGTTATTAATTCACCTACCAAAGAACATCTTGGTTGCTTCCAAGTTTTGGCAGTTATGAAAATAAAACTTCTGTTAACATTCACTTGCAGGTTTTTGTGTAGGTATAAATATTCAACTCCTTTGAGTAAACACGAAGAAGCACGATAGCCGATCATGTAATTATAAAACAAAATACTTCTAGTTTTATAAGAAACTGCCAAACTGTTGTGCAAAGTGGCTGTACCTTTTTTGCATTCCCATGTATTGCTCCACGTCTTTGGTGGTGTCAGCGTTCAGGATTTTATCCATTTCAGTGGGTACGTGGTGATATCTTGTTTTAACATAGCCATTTTTAATGTGTTGTAGCGCCTGGGAATATATCAGCCATAATGTAAGGAAGCAAGGATCATTATTACTGACAGTACCAAGTCTTGAAGAGTCTCTGTCAGGTCTTCAGGTATGTAAGTCACTTTTCTAGCATTTTTATTGTCAAAATTTCTTTCCTGTTCTTTTTTCTAATAGCTATTATGATATTCTAGGAATGTTCTCTTTGAATTAGTGACAAATGATGACATAGCAAGACCTTATTGCTTAAACACTGGTTTGTGGTTTATTTCCTGGCCTCAAGAGCTCTGTCTGGATATAGATTCCTTTTCTTCTTTACCCAGTTTTTCTACCTTTAGAGTCATAGTTTTGGGTTAACAAACACTACTCAATATTTTTAAGGGGCTTAGAACACCCACAACAGAACTTTGTTCCTGTTTTAGTTAGCTTGTCTCATTACTGTGACTAAAAGACCTGAAAAGAACAATTTTAAAGGAGGAAAAGTTTATTTTGGGGCTCATGGTTTTGGAGATCTTAGTCTATAGACAGCTGGCTCCATTCTTCTAGGCTCAAGGTGAGGCTGAATATAATGGCTGAAGACTGTGGCAGAGGGAAACATCTCAAGGCATCACATCAGGAAGCAGAGAGAGGGACTCCACTGCGCAGATAGGAAAAAAAAAAGAAAAGCCCCCAATGACCCACCTCCTCCATCCACACCTGCCTTCTGTTAGCACCCAGTTAATCCCTGTGGGGGGGAGGGGACTAATTCACTGATTGAGTTAAGGCTCTCTCAACCTCATCATTTCCCCTGTGAACCTTCTTGTGTTGTCTCACACATATTCTTTTGGTGGATATCTCACATCCAAAACATAATGTTCCTTAGAACGAAAAGAATACAAGATTTCAAATGAATAGACTAGAAGACTCCATACTCTCCAGTTTGACCTCTAAATGAGTTTAGACTCCTGCACAAACCAGTTCTTTGTTCCTCAGATTAAAATAACGCTGATGGTTAATAATAAAATTAAACCCAATAAGCTGGGCATGGTGGTGCATGCCTATAATCCCAGTGACTCAGGAGGCTGAGGCAGGAAGATCACAAGTTCAGAGCCAGCCTCAGCAACTTGGCAAGACCCTGTCTCAAAATAAAATATGACAAAGGGCTGGGGACGTAGCTCAGTGGTAAAGTGCCTCTAGGCTAAATCCCTAGTGCCAGGGACAGGGAAACAAAACTTTTAAAATATATGGTCTCTTAATTTATATTATAATTTCTATATATGTGGAAATAATTTAGTGCTTTTTTTCACTTACCAGAATAATAACTTTAACTTAAATATATGAATCATTTCAAATAACCATTAGAAATTGATATGAGAGAATCCTTATAAACTTTTTTTTTAAGTGAGAAAGAAATTTTTTTTAATTTTTTCATCTGGCTTTTGTTTTTCCTCCACTTAGTTATGTATGTGGTGCTGGGATAGAACTCAGGTCCTCAGGCCTCCAGGCAAGCATGTTACCACAGACCCACAACTCCAATCCCCTTATAAACTCTTGATACATAGAGTAGTAGCTTCAGAATTTCTCTGGCATAGAGAGACAATCAAGTTTGCAATGTGAGGGCAAGGGTCTACTGAAGGTTATACAAAGAGATTCCCCTATCCCATTACTGTGAATATATGAACAGTTCTGCATCTCAATGTGTTCCCATTATCTTAGTCTTTTATTGTTTAAACCAAATGATAATTATTAAACTAATTACAGTAAAATAACTTTTTTTCCCCCTAGACTAATATAAAGTTATGCTCCTGGGTCAAAGAAGTACCACTGAACTATGATGTATACCCACCAAAGGACACTGACAGAGAAGCTCTTGAACAAATTCATCTATATAAGATTCTCTAGCACTGAAGTAGTCCTATTTGGTATAATGTTTTGTTGAGTTTATTACAAAATAATGAAGAAATATATCCACAATATCCTAAACCATATTTTTCTATGTATTCCCTTTCAAACTTTGTACCTGTGCTACATCTTTGTAGATAATAATATATGTACATACATAGTTGTATATTATATATATATAACTTTGTTCCTCTTTGTGTGATAATTAAAATATTTATCTGAATTTTTTTATTTTCCCTGTTTTTTAAAAGAGAGACAGAGAGAGAGAGAAAGACAGAATCAACTCTTTTTCAGTTTTTTGTATGACTTTTGTTGCTCAGACAAGGCACTTTGTTGTGTTTGTGGTGCTGGGATTTGAACCTACATACTCATGCATGCCAGGCAAGTGCCATAACCACTCCAGCCCCTTTTTTCCCCATTTTTAAAATTTTCTCATTTTTAAAATTCTGTTAAAAATAAATGTGGGGGCTGGAGCGGTGGCTTGGTGGTTATAGTGCTTGCATGGCATGCACAAGTATGCGAGTTCAAACCCTAGCACCACATACACAAGGAAGTCTCAGAGCAACGAAAGCCACATGAAAAACTAAATAGAAATTGTTTCTCTCTCTCTTTCTCACTGTTCCTCTCTCTTTAAAAAAACATATATGTGTGTATATATGTATATAGTTATATATGTGTGTATGTATGTATGTATATGTGTGTGTGTACATACGTGTATATATATATATATATATATGTCTGTCTTTAGTCACTAATTCTGTATACCACATCCAGATATGACCTCATAAATCCCTAGACATAGTTTTTACCATGAGAGGAGAAGGGCTGGACATGCTGTCCTATTATATGCATACATACATATCTATCTATACGTGTACTTATCTGAAGAGGCAATCCTCCTGCCTCATCCTCCCGAGTAGCTGGGATTATGAGTATGTGCCATCACAGTCAGCCTAATTCAAACTTTTCAAGGGAAGTTCTTGGTCAGAAACTAAACAAAATGTTTACTTTTGGTACTAGTAAGTTAATATTTAGAATATATAATATTGAATATTGGAATACTTGCTGGAATTAAAGTACTTTCTTGTTCACATATTACTTGTTCCTGCTAACCCATTAAACATTCCTACCATGCCAATCACCAAGAAAAAGAAGATAAAGCAGTTAGTAAGTTACTATCAACTGCTACTTTTTCAATATCAATTAATGGAAGTATCCAGGAGGTCATGCAGATGATTTTGTAAACAGATTTATAGAAAAGGAGAAAAATAGGTTAAATAGCTTGTTGCTAATATTAATGATTTATTATATATAATTAAATGTATTGGTATATTATTATAACTATGTATAGGTACATAAGTTTCAAATAAACAACACTACTTGGTAGCGTATAGAAAGAGCATGATTTAAGATACAAATACTAGGGGCTGGAGCAGTGGCCCAGTGGTTACAGCGCTTGCCTGGCATGCGTAGGTACATGGGTTCAAACCCCTGGCAACCCATGTACACAGCTAAGTGTCAGAGCAAAGAAAGCCATGTGAAAAACTCAATAAAATTTGATTCTCTCACTCTCTCTCACTGACCTTCTCTCTTTAAAAAAAAAAAAAAAGATACGAATACTAATATACTAATCACCCATGAAAATAAGAGTTTATTAGCAATATGGCACATAATTATATACAGCACTCACTGCTCTGCCTATCATTAGGAAGTAGTATGTTTCCTAAACTCAATCCCAACTGCCTTAGAGGTTATTTGACCCTGCTCAGAAGCAAAATTTGCTACTCTGGCAATGGGCAAAAGCAGAACTCCCATATTAGAATTCCCTTGATAGGAGAAAAAGAGAAATAACACTGGTAAAACCTTGGACCACTGGGAGAAAGGTCTTATTTGTAAATATAGTTTCAAATCATTCAGTCCCTCACCTGTTAAACGATTTAGTTATCTAGCTATCATTAGTGCAATATAGTCAAGAGTGCAGATTATAGCCAGGTGCGTTGGCACACGCTTATAATCCCACTGGCTTGGGAGACTGAGGTAGAAGGATCACAAATTTAAAGCCAGCATCAGCAACTTAGCAAAGCCCTAAGCAACTTAGTGAGAACCTGTCCCAAAATAAAATATAAAAAAGGCTGGGGATGTGGCTTAATGGTTAAGCACTCCTGGGTTCAACCCCCAGTACCAAAAAAGAAAGATTATAGATGAATTCCATTGCTATGTGATTAATGCTACAAAAAAAAAAGTGTTGATTGTTTAACACAAGTTATCACTGCTATGATTCTAGAATGTCAAACTGTTGCTTTGGTTTATGGAGTGGAAAAAAAGATAAGCGTAGTCTATTATGTTAGAAACATTGTGTGTGTGTGTGTGTGTGTGTGTGTGTATGCTTAAGCACATTTTTTAAAAATGTGAAACAAATATTAGAGTTATAGGATACTAAGGAAACATTGCTATACCAGTATTAATATTCTGTATATGGAATTAGTCAATTTTAAAATGTCTTTGTATTTGTCTAGAGACAATTACTATCATTGAAAAAAAAAGAGTAGTTGGAAGTTTTATTACACCTTTTGAAATTTGTCATTCTTTTGTTTAACCTAAATCTTCTTATTCCCTGCCCCGCCCTGCCTTGCTGCTTAGGAGTCAAACCTATGTCCTTACACATACTAGCCAAGTACTCTAACACTGAGCAACACCCCCACCCCTTCCCTCTCTCAGGTCCATGCAGTGCATCTCAGAAGTTTTGGGGAAAGGAGAGTAGTAGAATTAAGATAGTTTCATATTTCAGCAGACTAATGAAAAAAATATTTTCATATAATAGTACTGGTGCTCAAACAACTAAAAACTAGGATTAGGGTAAATATAACCTTTTGCCTCATAAATTTACATGATCAATTTGATGAAAGTTAAATTGAGGACTGGAGCAGTGGCTCAGTGATAGAGCACTTGCCTGGCGTGCACCAAGGATCCAGTTTCAAACCCCAGCACCACATACACAACTAAGTGTCAGAGAAACAAAACCCAGATGAAAAAATAAGTAAAACAGATTCTTTCTTTCACACTCTCTCCCTTTAAAAAAATAAATAAGAAAAGTTATTCTATACTGCATTATATATTTTTTTAAAAGTACATTAATTTCAAAATTTTGCTAAAAAATGCTAAACATCATCTGAACAGTTGGGAAAATGATGCCAATAGACTTACACAACACAGGGTTACTCAAACCTTCAATTTGTAAAAAACACAGTATCTATGAAGTGCAATAAAACAAGGTACATGTGTTAAACTACATTACTTATTTGTACAAAAGTATTCCGCTTACTCTGTACATCTGGCACTCTGGCAGGCCCAAGATCCAAAGACAGAATACCTGGTTCCTCCTTGTAGGAACTCATACTCTAAGGGAGATACAGGGTAAGGAAAGGTGTACCTGGTAGAGGAAGCAGCATACACAGAGGCCGAAAGGACAAGTGAGCATTTTTAGTATGACTAGAGTCGGGTAGTTACATAGGTTTGGTGAAGTACATGAATACCACATCAGCAAGGACATGGCATGCCAAGAAAAGGGTGAATCACTGAAAGATTTTAAGTAGCATACTGAAGTATGGTCAGTGCTGTGGTTTAGATGAGTGTCCCCAGAGGCTCACATGTAAAGTGTTGTTCCTAAGAGTGGCAGTATTGAGACATGCTGTGTGGATCAGGTGAGTCCTAGTGGGATGTTCTAGGATCATTAGGGCATGTTTTAAAGAGTTTGAAGGACCTCCATCTCTTTCTGGTTCCTGGCTTGAGATGTGAGCACTTTCTCTACCACCTGCACTAGCCATAATGTGCCACCCTCACCAGAGGCCAAACCCATGGAAACCACCTGATCTTGAGCTTGAACCTCCAGAACCATGAGCCACTCTATTTCAAAAAATAGCCTATGTCAGATATTTTATTATTATGATGCAAAGATGACTAATATAGTCAGAATAGAGTTACAGAAACAATTCTGGAGACATTATTCAGTTTCAGCTGAATGGGGAAATGAAGAAAGAGTAAGTCAGGAAGCTACTGTGATGATTCAGTGAGCCCAATAGAAATGAGCTAAGGTATTAAGACAAGATAGGGGGGAAAAAAAGAAGTCAAGAAGTATTTAGGGAGGTTCAATACTTTTTCACAGAGTACATTTATCTAGAAGTGATTAGTGTTTTAATTGTATTTATGAGGAGACTTAAGAAAATGACAGATTTATTACATCAAAAAATAAGAGTAAGTAATCAATGAATGGAATTGTAACCTTGTAGCATAAAAATAAGCCAGGTGTGGTGGCACATGTCTGTAATGCTGGCAAATTAGGCTGAGGCAAGAGCATCACAAGTTTGAGGCCAATCTTAACGACTTAGCAAGGCCCTCAGTATCTTAGTAAGACATTGTCTCAAAATAAAAAATAAATAGAATTGGGGATGTGGCTCAGTGGTTATGCATACCAGGGTACAATCCCTAGTACCAAAAAAAAGTTTAAATGATAAGGACATGGCCAAAAAAGAATGTCAGGAGGCAAGAATTAAGATAATAGCTCGTGAGCTGAGGCTGTAATTCAGTGGTAGAGTGCTTGCTTGGCATACATGAGGCCCTGGGTTCTAATCCCCAACACCACCTTAAAAAAAAAATAGCTTGAATAGGACATGCCAAGGGTGAAACAAAACAAGGAAGCCTGGAAGAGAAGGATTTGGATAAGGGAGGAAATAACCCAACATATATATATGAGTAATATATATTTTCTCTCTCTCTCTCTCTCTATATATATATATACATATAGAGAGAGAGAATATATATATATATATTCTCTTTGATTTAGGTATCTCATATGAAATTTTTGTGTGTGTGTATGTGTGTATAAAATATGCTTTGACAAAAATAGACTCTTATCCCAGGAAGGTGAAAAGTCTTAATCCTCAGAGTGGCAGTATTGGGACATGTTAAATTGCTTTTTGTTTGTTTGTTTGTTTTAAAAGAGGGAGGAAATCAATTTCATTCATTTTTTAATCTGGCCTTTGTTTCTCTGACACTTAGTTGTGTATACGGTGCTGGGGTTCGAACCTGGGTCCTTATGCATGCCAGGCAAATACTCCAACCACTGAACCTCTGCTCCAGCCCTGTTATAAATATCTTGACTCTCCTTTTCCCTCCATCTTGTGTCACTACCTGACTTCATTTCTTTAGAGTTCAGTGGTGATAACAGTAGCTTTCTTTCTTTTATCCCTTTAACCAAACTAAATAATATATCTTCCTAAAGTGTCTCCAGAATTGTTTCAGCCTAAGTCTGAGCATTCAAAGATTTTCAGGGGGAAAAACACCTAAAATTTATGTTACATGTTTCATTCAGAATTTATTGGCTATTGATCCAGACCACACCCCAGTGAAATAGAAACTATTTCGTTTAAGAAGTAAGGACACTAAAAAAATAAATAAATAAATAAATAAAATTAAATTAAAAAAAAAAAAAAGAAGTAAGGACACTGAGTGAAAAAATAAATAAAAAGAAGCATGGGTAAGAACCTTTTCAAAATGTGCACAGCTAGTAAATGGGCAGATCCAGGATTCAACCCTGGATCTTTTGCTTTGCTGTGTAAATTTTATAGCCTAATATTAACCACAAAATCAAGATCCCTAGTGGAGAATCTGGTTTGCTTGACTTTGGATTTTTCATCAAATATGAAAGTTGCCCAAGTAATTGTAAACATATAAACTACGTTTGTGGTTTATAAATGGGTTCTTAAGACAAGGAAAAAACAATAATGAGGTTATAGTTCAAAATTTATGACTTTTGAATAAAAGAAAGGCACAACATGGCTTTAGTTTTTTGTTTTTTTTTAAACAGGTTTGCTTAATACTACAAATCTAATTTCCTAGGTGGGATTTTTTCTTGTTGTTTGGGATGAGATCTCACTATGTTGTCCAGGTTGGCCTAATGGGATTCTTTCTTTTTTTCTTTCTTTCTTTCTTTCTTTCTTTCTATTTAAAGAGAGAGGAACGGTGAGAGAGAAGGAGAGGGAATCAATTTTATTTAGTTTTTCATGTGGCTTTTGCTGCTCTGATACTTTGTTGTGTACGTGGTGCTGGGGTTCGAACGCATGTCCTTGCACATGCCAGGCAAGCACTGAACTGCAGCTCCAGCCCATGATTCTTTTTCTAAATTTAAAGTAACCTAAATATAGAAATTAAGGTTAGTTTCTTCTTTTGCTTTTTTTTTTAAGCTTCATTTACTATCTTGTTTGTATACCATAAAATAATACCTGAACTTTTCAAAAGCCACTGAAGAAATAGAAAATATGCTAAGTGTTAGGCCTACAGGCAGGAAAGAAAAACTCAGAAACTATAAATGATTTGCTTGAACAGTGAGTCGGCCTTTGGACTCCATCTTTGTTTATTTTCCTTGCCAAACAGACATTTTTATTCAGGTCAAACTACAAGGTGCATATTAGAAAAGCCATGCTTTCTGTTTGAAGATGAAGAAATACAGGCTTAGTGTTAGAAAATACCTTAGAATAAATTGATCTCATTCCGTTGTATTTGGGGTTTCCTTATTTTATGTCTACATTTTGGCAACATGAGGCCCACATTTATGTGATAAAATGAAGCTTGAAAAATATTTTAGATTGAAGTTGAGAAATTGGAACCTTCCTACACTGCTGGGAAAATTCTAAATGGTGCAGATGCTTTTAAAAATCAGTTTGGCAGATCTTCAAGATGTTAAACGTTGAGCTACTATATATCACCTAGCAATTCTACTCCTACATGCATGCCCAAGAGAATGGAAAACATGTCCAACCTGTACACAAAGGTTCACAGCACATATCATCACCAAAAAGTGAGGGAGCAGAGACAAATATCCCTTAACTGACGAATGGGTAAGTGTGCTATATCCATACGACAGAATTTTATTCAGAATAAAAAGAATTATGAAATATAGACACATGCTATGGCATGGATGAATCTTGAAAACATTATGCTAAATAAAAAGTCACAAAAATCTGCATTATATGATTCAAAATATGAAATATCCAGAATACACAAATTGCAAATCAATTGAGACAGCACATAACTGGTTACTTTTGGGAAGTAACTACTAATAGGTACAAGGTTTCTTTTCAGGGTGATAAAGAATAGTCTAAAATTAGGTTGTGGCAATAATTGCACAACTAAAAACCAAAATGTTTGAATTGCATATTTCTTGGTAGTGAACTCTCTCTCAACCAACAGGTTAAAAAAAAATGTGGTAGAAAAAATAACTTTAGTTTGAATAATGTTTTTTACTTTATCCTTATAATAATTGGGTCATTTTTTTTAGCACAGCAAACAGTATATTATTAAGTTACAGAGTGAGAAGAGTACTTATACTTAGCTTAATTTTAATTTCAGTAAGTACGTTGGGGAATGAGATAATTTTAACATCACCTAATATTTTGTACATAATGTATACATAAAGTTCTAACTCTAAAAATCCTGTAAACCTGCAATCTTCTCTTCATGCTCTCATATAAGTTCACTGAGGCCCCTGGTTGGATGTCCATCATTTTCATACCTTCCTGCATTTTCAACACTGAAGATAACTTTTATGTTATGGTTGCAGACCTGAAACAAGGTCTGAAGCATGTCTAGCTCACAAAAGTATAAAAGAAAGCAGGCTGCCTGCCCAAAAATTAATGAAGCGGCAGGCCTAAAAAACAATGGGGTTATGCTATTCTTGTTTTCTCTGTATTAAATAAAAGTTTGCTGGGAAACTGAGCTAAGCTGAATCCAGAGACGAGTAGGTACATATATAGTCAAAACCAAAGGTCAGAATGACTCTTGGGTAGAAAAGAGATGACACTGATAAAAAAAAGTTTTTGAACACTGCAAAAGAACTATAATTTTTGCCAGTGAAATAATTTCCAAAAAAAAGTAATCTACAGATTTTTATAAAGATATACATTTAGAATTATAATTAATTCTTCTAGGAACTACATCTAATAATGTTATTCATATTGTATAGTTTAATTAAGATATAATCAGCACACAATAAACTGCAATCGATGCTACATAAGCACACTGTGACACACGTGTACCTGTGATGCTACTTCCATAATTAAGATGATGAGAATTTCCATCCACCCAAGAGTTTCCTCTTATCTCTTTGTCATCTGTACTCCCCTTAACACCTGCCCCATGGTAAATGCTGCTTTGATTTCTGTCATGATAGATTAGTTTTTTGTATATATACAAGTGG
Source organism: Aplodontia rufa (assembly GCA_004027875.1). Classification (NCBI taxonomy): domain Eukaryota; kingdom Metazoa; phylum Chordata; class Mammalia; order Rodentia; family Aplodontiidae; genus Aplodontia; species Aplodontia rufa. The sequence continues at coordinate 1,722 of PVKS010013398.1, read as the reverse complement.
AATCATACCACATGCAATTTCCTTAGCTTTTCTCTTTCAGCATAATGATTTTTCTTCTTTTGGGTTTTTTTTTTCATTTTTGTTCTTTTTATTTTTAGCATAATGATTTTAGTAATCCTCTATATCAGTGGTTTGTTGCTTTTCATTGATAATACTATTCCCTAGCATTAATATAATACCATTTGTTTATGCGTTTCTGTTTTGATGGACTTTTGGACTGTTTTCAGTTTGGGCAATTAAAAATAAATTGATTATGAACACTTGTGTATGAGTTTTTGTGTAGTCATATGTTTCCATTTATAAAAAATAAAAAGGACTAGGATGTAGCTCCGTAGTAAAGCGTACCTGTGTTTAATCCTCAGTATTGAGGGGAAAAAAGTTTTTAAAATAACTGTCAAACTGCTTTCCAAAGTAAATGTGTCATTTTATATTCCAAACAGCAGTATGTGAAGTTTGAGAGTTTCACTTTCTCCACATCTACCGTTGTACTTACCATGGCCAGTCTTTTTTCATTTTAAGCTTTCCGGTGTGTATGCAAAAGTACGTTCTTGCTTTTAATTTGTATTTTCCTAATGGTAAAATTGACCATCTTGTCATATGCTTATTCAGCATCTATCTTAAAGTTTTGTTTATTGTTTCAGGATTTTTTGTTGTTTTGTTTTGTTTTTTTGCCAGCACTGGAGATTGATCCCAGGGCCTTGTGCATGGTAGGCAAGCACTGTACCACTGAGCTACATGCCCTGCCCTATTCACCATTTATCTTTTTTGGGGAAATATTTTATCTATTAAAATATTTTGCCCATTTTTAAATTGGATTGTCTTTTTTTATTAAGGAGTTGAGTTTTGTACAATCATAAATGTTTATAAAGTAACAATATGATAGGCATTTGATCCTAAATCCCCACAGTTACCCCCACAATGCCCATACCCCAGTCTCTTGATTCTTGTATATTACACACCTATAGCAAATATAAATGTCCATATATTGTATATATGTGTATCTATAAAGGTATGAATTTTCCAGAATTAAATGACTGCATAAATATTATTTGACTTCTTGGGGGGGGGGGGTAAAGAGTACATTACATTGTTGATTGTCTCCCTAGATCCCGCCCTATCTTTCCTCTGTCTCCTATCCCCCACCTTTTCCCTCCCTCCCCCTCTACATGTCTATGGTTCCCCTAGATTATATGTTGCTATGCCCTTGGTGGGTCCAGTACATGAGTTTGTCTACCTTTCACCCAAACCTGGGTTTGCTTCTAGCCTCCACAAATGAGGGAAAACATTCGACCCTTGACTATGGGTTTGGATAACTTCACTCAGCATGATTTCTTCCATTTCCATCCATTTACCCTCAAAGGTTATAATATCCTTGTTTCTAATAGCTGAGTAGAACTCCACTGTGTGCGTGTGTGTATCCAGAGCTTTTGGATCCATTCATCCAGCGATGGGCATCTGGGTTGTTTTCATAATTCAGCTATTGTAAATTGAGCTGCTATGAACATTAATTTTGCTGTGTCGCTGTAATGTGCATGATTCTTACTCCTCTGGGAAATGGACTGTCTTCTTACTGAGTTGTAAGGGTTCTTTTATATACTTTGTATGCAAGTCCTTTATTAGATAAGTCTTGCAAGTATTTCTCCCAGCATGTGGCTTGCCTTTTTCTCAATGGTGTCTTTTTTCTTTTCTTTTAAAGAGAGAAGGACAGAGAGAGAGAGAGAG